>SWJQ01001216.1:33862-60810 GCA_007252995.1 Zosterops borbonicus | reverse complement strand
CCCTTTCCCCTTTCCCTTTCCCCTTTCCCCTTTACCCTTTCCCCTTTCCCCTTTCCACTTTCCCTTTCCCCTTTCCCCTTTCCCCTTTCCCTTTCCCTCTCCCCTCATGCTCTCCTCCCTCCGCCAGGGGGCGCTCTCTGGGCTCTCCGGTTCCCGCCCTTGGCTCTGAGGTGTCCGCGGCGGTGCCTGATCGGGCGGTCGGGGCGGTTCGGGCAGGGCAGGGCTCAGGCGCTCGGCGGGGCAGCCCCGGCGGCGCAGGGAGGGCCCGGGGTCCTGCTGGCGGCGGCGGCGCTCGGCCCGGCCCGGCTCGGCTCGGCCCGAGATGGCGACCAAGAACTTCCGCGTCAGCGACGGGGATTGGATCTGCCCCGACAAGAAGTGAGGGCACTAAGGGAGCGGGGCGGGCAGCGGGCAGCGCAGCGGCAGCGTGGACGGGGAGCGAGGCGGGGAACGGGACCAGGAACGACCGGGAACGGGGCGGGCGCAGGGACAGCGGGAGCCGCGGGTGGACCGGGGGGGACCGGGCCCCGCGCCCGGCACGGCCTCGGGGGCCTCAGGGGTGACTGGGCCTCTGGATTTTGGCGTGGGGCGAAGTAGGGGTCGGTTGGGGCGCTGGGGGTGGATCCAGAGCGATGGAGACCCGCGCGGGGCGGGCTCCGGCCCCCGGTGATCCCGGCTCTGGGTGATCCCGGCCCTGGATGATCCCGGCCCCCGGTGATCCCGGTTCTCGGTGATCCCGGCCCTGGATGATCCCGGCCCCCGGTAACCCCGGCCCTCGGTGATCTCTCGGTAACCCCGGCCCTCGGTAACTCCTCGTGCTCTGCTCTTTCCCAGGTGCGGGAACGTGAATTTCGCCAGGAGGACGAGCTGTAACCGATGCGGCAGAGGTGAGTTCCCCCCAGCGCACACCTCATCCCCTCCTCTCCTTTTACATCACTAAAAATCCCTGTCCAACCCACAGCGGTTTGAAAAATCCACAGCGGTTTGAAAAATCCGCCTATTTTTTGTTTTAAAAACCCCTCAAACACCCCTGGCGGGTTTGAGGCTGCCGTTTGAGGTGCTGGCTTGTCTCTCCCTGCAGAGAAGACGACGGAGGCCAAGATGATGAAGGCGGGGGGGACGGAGATCGGGAAGACTCTGGCCGAGAAGAGCCGCGGGCTGTTCAGCGCCAACGACTGGCAGTGCAAAACGTAGGCTGGGAACACAGGGCTGCTGCTTTTCCCTGGGAATTCCCTGTGCTGCCTGGAGGGCAGGCCCCGGGCTGTGCTCTGGGCTCTGCACTGTTTGCTGATGTTAATTCACAGAGCAGCTGAAAGGTTTGAAAGGGCAGCACTGCCCAGGAGGAAGGGCAGGGTTGGTGAAGTGGGACATTTCCTAGTCTGGGGGGAATGTGGAGGTGGAAATGCCACCCCTGTGGCACCTGGGAGGGTGGGCAGGCCCTGCATCCCTGGAATGTCCCAGACATTGGGCTTGGAGCAGCCTGGGACAGTGGGAGCTGTCCCTGCCATGGCTGGGGTGGCACTGGAGGGGCTCAGAGGTCCCTCCCAAACCAGCCACGACTCTGTGATTGTTGTATGTGACAATTCCAGCAAGCCCCTGGCCTGGCACCAGCAGCTCTTCCCTTCCAGAGGAGGGAGAGGAGCTGGGAAAGGGCCTTTCCTGTGCAGCTGTGCTCCTGTCCCTGCTCCTGCCCCTTGATTTGACATCTTCCCCACATCTGTCCAGTGCTGTGTCTTCACCCTTCTATTCCCAGTCTGGAGTATAAGGCTTTATTCCCAGTCTGGAGAATAAGGTTTCATTCCCAGTCTGTAGGATAGTGTTTTATTCCCAGTCTGGAGGATAGTGTTTTATTCCTAGTGGAGGATAGTGTTTTACTTCCAGTGTGTAGGATAAGGTTTTATTTCCAGTTTGTAGGGTAGTGTTTTATTCCCAGTCTGGAGGATAAGGTTTCATTCCCCGTGTGTAGGATAGTGTTTTATTCCCAGTCTGTAGGATAGTGTTTTATTCCCAGTGTGTAGGATGAGGTTTCATTCCCAATTTGTAGGATAATGTTTTATTCCCAGCCTGTAGGATAGTGTCTTATTCCCAGCCTGTAGGACAATTGTTTTATTCCCAGTCTGTAGGATAGGGTTTCATTCCGAGTCTGAAGGATAAGGTTTTATTCCCAATCTGCAGGATAACATTCTGTTCCCAGCCTGTAGGACAATGTTTTATTTGCAGTCTGTAGGACAGTGTTTTATTCCCAATTTGTAGGGCAGTGTTTTATTCCAAATTTGTAGGATAACATTCTATTCCCAGTGTGTAGGATAGTGTTTTATTCCCAGCCTGTAGGATAACATTCTATTCCCAGCCTGTAGGATAAGGTTTATTCCCAGCCTGCAGGACAACATTTCCCTGTCTGTCCCTGCAGCTGTGGCAACGTGAACTGGGCGCGGCGCTCCGAGTGTAACATGTGCAACACCCCCAAGTACGCCAAGCTGGAGGAGAGGACAGGTGAGCTGGGGCTGCCTGGGGTGCTGCACTGCTGCCAGGGAGGGCTCTGGAGCTCTCAGTGGGCACTCCTTGCTTTCCCAGCACTGGCACAGTTCATACAAGGGGCAGGTTCTCAGCCTCAGTGGGTTTCAGTGCCATGGGAAGTGCTGGAAAATCAGGGAACGTTCAGCCCAGGCTGCCCCTGGGCTGGATTTTGATGTCAGGACTTTGGAAGCAATGTTTGGTTAATCTGCAGAGGCCTCCTGTGGGCTGTCCATGTGCACAGGGCTGTGCAGATAAGGCTGTTATCTGCTCAGGAGGGCTGGGGCTCGGTTTCAGCTCTCCTGAGGGAACTGGGGCAGGATCTCCTTACAGCTCCTGCACTCTCCCCTCTGCCCCTGGGATCAGGCAGGGAATGCTCTGCAGGGCAGGGAATTCAGGGCACACAATGGCACAGAAATGAAGCAGCCTGGAGAAGAGCACAAAGCTCATTATTTAAAAAGAAAAACAATGTTTCAGTACTGAATATTGTGAAAATAGTAAAGCATATTAAATAATTTAATCATATTTCATATTATAATTGCAAATAATATATTAATGTATTTATTATTTAAATAAGCTGTAGAAGTGCTTAGTAATTAATTGAATTGATAGATACTTTTAATGGTCTAATCCATTATTTTAATTGGATTTCTGAGGAACTGCATTTAATAAACATGTATGGGAACAATTCACGTTCCTCCTGAGATCCCTTTAGGCCCTTATGGCAGATTTATAATCCCGTGAGGGTTTCCAGAGCCCCAGTGGCAGTTTCTGTGGTGCAGCTGAAGGGACTGTGTTGTTCTGCCCCTTTCCCAAGGCTATGGAGGAGGATTCAATGAACGGGAGAACGTGGAGTACATAGAGCGGGAGGAGTCCGACGGGGAGTATGATGAGGTAAGGGAGGGGCAGGGGTCGCTCTGGAGACACTTGTTGTGTTTTTTAAGGATAAAAACTGAAATTCAGAATGTTCAGATTCATCTCTGTGGAGTCTCATTGTCCCCAAGACGAGCATTTCTTCAAAAGTTCCTTGTTGCTAATTGACGTCCCATAGTGTTCCCCTTTCCCTTGGGGCAAGATGTGATTTATAAAATTGATGATTATTTATTTTCCTATAGAAGCGTTATCAAAAATAGAGTTGGTGATTATCAAAAATAGAGTTGTTGGTTTGTTTTTGATGAAATCCTGTTCTAATCCTGGCACAAAATCCCTCAGTTTGGGCGCAAGAAGAAGAAGTACCGGGGGAAGCCAGTGGGACCCGCCTCCATCCTGAAGGAAGTGGAAGATAAGGAATCCGAGGGGGAGGATGAGGAGGATGAGGATGAAGATCTCTCCAAGTATAAATTGGATGAGGTAGGGATGGTTTGTTGGTTTTAATCATGGTTTCAGTGCTGCCCAGGAGCAGGGGAAGGGCTGGTCAGTGTTTACAGCTGAGTTCTGACAATAACAGTGCCCAGAGCTGCTGGAGATGTGCACAAGCTCTGCTTTGCACAGGTTTTATTTTCTAAATACCTGCACTCAAAAATGGGCAGTTTCTTAAATCATAAATTACAAGTTTATCTGAGATCAGAACCCAAAACTCCAAGGTCTTTATTTGGAACCTGGATGTGTGGTTACCACGTATAGCCAGTGCTCTTGAGTTTTCTTCTTAGGCTTTTGAAACCACATCAGATTGATTTTTTTATAAAATGAAATAAAATATTCTGAGGGGTTTTTTTTTTTCATCTTTTCTGAACTGTATGAGCATCACTGACTGGATTTTCCACACCTTTGGGCAGCAGCCCTGCAGAGACTTGTGCAGATGGTTGTGTTTTACACAGCAGTTACCAAACTTTGCATGTGAGATCTGTCTCTGCAGAGTTGGGCTTTGCTTAGAGACTCTGAGAGTGAAGTTTCATTTAAAGTAACTGGTAAAAATGTGTTTGTGTGCTCATTAACTTCATTAAGTTACAGAGGTGGGGAGGTTGCAGGGTTTTTATTACTTTGGTTTGAAACACCAGTTTTCAGTCATTCTTTACTGCTTGAAATTGTGGGGTCTGGTTAAAATCCATTCAGTTTTCAAAGGTTGGGAAAGAGCAGGAGGTAAATGCTGGAGTAAGTGAAAACTGAAGGGGAGCTAAAAGCATTCCCTGAGTTTCTGTGTTGTGCCTGCCCCACTGTTATAAATACATAGTACAAAATCTGCTTTTCACAAATATTAAAATAAATGCTGTATGTGTAAGGTTAAAATAATTTTGTTTTAATTTCAGCTATTAACAAAAATGTAACCATAGTAGTAATAGTAGTTAATATAAACTAATATGAAAAAAAAAAGCTAATATGAACTGTCTGTTTAGTCAAGATAACACCCAGTGAAAATGTGATAAAAACCCTCCTATTAATATGCCAACTATCAGCATCTGCTGCCTAAAGAAAATACAGACCACAGCCCAAACTAAAAGCAATAATAAAACCACAGCCATAAAAACATGCATGCTCTAAAAAGGCAAACCCAAAGACAAACTGTGCTAAACATGGTTTAGTATTATTTATTATTTTAAAATATTATTATTATTTATTCTTTAAAAAATAGGAATATAGATAATAATATATAATAGTCTGTATTATATAAGAGTCTATATAATATATAATAGTCTATAAATATGCAACAAGTTAGTACAATAAAAAAAGCTTTTGAAGAATTTCTCCAATATAGTAAATGCACTCTTAGCTAAAAGCCGCTTCAACCCTCTGCTTTATTTCTGTCTCCTGCTGTCTTTTCATTAAATTTTTTTCAATTTTACAAAAAAAATATCCCTGTTTTTTTCCCCTCCAAACTAAAAGTAATAATAAAACCACAGCCAAAAAACATGCATGCTCTAAAAGAGCAGACCCAAAGAAAAACTGTGCTAAACGTGGTTTAGTATTATTGATTCTTTAAAAATATTATTATTATTTATTCTTTAAAAAATAGGAATATACATAATAATATATAATAGTCTATATTATATATAATAATCTATAAATATGCAACAAGTTAGTGCAATAAAAAAAGCTTTTGAAGAATTTCTCCAATACAGTAAATGCACTCTTAGCTAAAAGCCGCTTCAACCCTTTGCTTTATTTCTGTCTCCTGCTGTCTTTTCATTAATGTTTTTCAATTTTAACAAAAAAAATATCCCTGTTTTTCCCTGCCAGGATGAGGATGAAGACGATGCTGACCTGTCCAAGTACAACCTGGACGCCAGCGAGGAGGAGGACAACAACAACAAGAAGAAGAAGGCGCCGAGGCGCAGCCGCTCCAAGTCGCGCTCCTCGCGCTCGTCCTCGCGCTCATCCTCTCACTCGAGCTCAAGGTCTAGGTCCAGGTAAACGGGTGCAGGTCCAGGGTAACGCCAGGCAAAATGTCAGTATCTGACTTCCTTATTTCCTTTGTCTTGATTGCCTTACAGTTGTGTAGTGATGTCAATAACTCTCCCTTTACAGAGGTGGGGACGCTCCGCCTGAGATGCAGCCCCGTGGGGTTTTGGGGTTGTTTTAGTGATTTAAGTGGATGTTTGGTGAAATCTTTCAAAGAAATTTGAGTAATGTGATTTGTTTTCAGGTTTTCAGGCTGGCTGGCCGTGTGTGGTTCTGTTGTTGGACAGAGGGGGGCACTGCTGGAGTGGGAGGAGGTGGCAGAAGAGGCAGTGAGCAGGGAAAGGACACAATGGGAATATCCTGGGAATAAAGAAACTTGAACTTGAGTTAATGGCAAGTGACAAAGTTTTAAAGGCAGTGACAATGTTGTCAGAACCTCCCCATCCCTGGGACTATCCAAGGCCAGTCTGGACAGGGCCTGGAGCAGCCTGGGCTGTGAAAGATGTCCCTGCCCGTGACACAGTGAAATCAGATGAGCTTTGAGGTCCCTCCCAACCCAGACCAGTCTGGAATTCTCTAACAGCAATGAAGGTTTATTATGGGATCTCATAAAGGTCTGCTGGGCAGGCATAAGCTCTCTCATTGCTATTTAAATTCAGTAATAAATGAACAATTCAGTCAATGCTTTGGAATTGGGTGATGCCATTAGTATTGGAGCTTTTGAGCTGCCTTGGAGCTCATGCAAGGAGGATCCTGATTAATCAGAACAAGCTGCCAGGGTCATTTATTACATTTAAATCTATAAAGTTCAAGTTTCTTCTGATCTTCCCAGCTTCATCATTGCCCCTGTGTGCTCTCAGTGCCCAAATCCTGCTGCCTCTTCTGTTCCTCAGCCCCCTCAGGAGCAGTTTGAGTGCAGTGCTTGGCTGGGAGGCTCCAAGGACACTCCACAGCCTCACCTCCCCTTAGCTTTGGTCATTAATTCACAAATCCTAACAGTGAAGTAAAAAGTATCTTGTCCTAACTGAGATTTCAACTTCCTCTCAGACTTTTTGCTTCTCGCTACAGACAATTGGAAATGTCAGTTTGCCATTTGTGGATGCTTTTTTTTGTGGGTTTTAAAAAGGTTGAAATGTATTTCCTAGCTAGGAAATGTTCACATTACTGTGTTCTGCCCATTAAAATGAAGAAGTTGTGGTAACAGCATAAACTGAGAGGCTGATAGCAAGTGGAATATATTTTACCTGAAAATATTATTAGAATTTGTTTCCAGTGCTTTTGTTTCCAGTGGTTGCTGGAGCCTGCTGCCTTTGTTAAAATTCTCTTGTGGTTTGTGCTTTAGAGAAAATCCATCAGTGAAAAGTTGGGAAATAATTTTGGCCAGTTACTAGTCGTGTTGGATATGGCTGTATTTCAGCCCCAAATTAACCACCTAATTTATAATGCAGGGGAAAATCCTTATGAAAATTTGAAGCCTGATTTCCAAGGGCTTGTGAGAAGTGGCTGGGGAGAAACTGAGCTGACCAATCCTAATGCTGCTCCCATCTGCTCTGCCTTCCAAGGAGACTGATGGGTTTCCAGTTAAGGCACAAATTAAAGCATTGATTTCATGATGCAATGAACAGATAGGAAGTAATTTCTTGTTGCCAGGTAACAGCAATCCCGATTAATTGTTGTGCTTTGTTTTAGGAACCATAATCTAAAGCTGACTTTGTAATGTTTTTGATGCAGGATCTTGCTGTGTAAAAGTGTCTGGTTTAAAATGTGACAATGCTGGGGGGCAGGAGGGGACTGTGTTGCTGCCTCATGTCTGCTGCTCTCAGGAGCAGTAAATCTGCTCAAATGCAAGTCAGACACTGGAAAAAGAATCTCCCCATGTTGTTGCAGGTCCCATTCCAGGAGTTCTTCCAGCTCCAGATCGAGGTCCCGCTCCAGCTCCAGGGAACAGTCGCGGTCCCGCGGGTCCAAATCCAGGTGAATGAGGTACCAGCCTGTCCCTGCACACACACAGGGCACAGGTCCAGCTGCACAGGTGCCACCCTTAAAGCTGTGCTGCTCAGACAAACATTAACTGCTTTTTATCTTGGAAGTCAGAGCCACAGATGTGTTCACTGAGGAGCAGAGGTTTTGGTGCCAGAGGTTAAGCCTGGCCTAAGCCGGGCGAGCGGACGCCACCGAGCTGCAGTGGAGGAAGAAGGATTTGAGTGCATGGTTCCCTGCTGCAGGCATTTGGGTGCTTTTCCTCTTTCCACTGGGGCTGCTTGGGCTGGAGGGACGTTAGAAATGCCACTGTGCTGCTGGGTTTGTGTTCAGTGAGGATTCTGCATCTTCCACGAGGCAGGGCAGCCATTACTGTGTAATAGGAAGGAGTTTTCATAGGAAAGTGTTGGTAGCAAGTGGTGGGAGAGGCTGAGAGCAGTCCCAGGGATTTGTGTAAAGCATCACTGAGCTGGGCAGGAGCAAAGGCACCTTTGAGGTGTCCTTGAGCAGGCATTCTATTGGCAGAATATCTCCTCTTTGATGGAATGGAGGGCTGTCCCTTCTCCATCCAGGCAGAGAATCCCAGAATTCTAAATAAGGAAGCTTGGGTTGGGAAGAACAATCACAGATGGTGCCACCACCCCTTGGGGGCAGGGATGTGATGTGGATTATCCCGTGAGGGTCAGCACAAGATGGAATCTGTGCTTTTGGGAAGAGGAAAGGTGTCCCTGTGCCCCACCAGAAGGGCATTGTATTCCAGGAGATGTTTTTAAATATTCTGACTGTATTCTGAGAGGCTTTTTGCAGTATTTTGGTGGAGGAAGGTTTTAGTCCCTTCACAAATTTAGTTTGAGATCTGTAAATATAACAGCTGGATTTGTTACTGTTTGGTCAGATGAAGTGTGAGATGCCCATTGGGATAAAGTGAACCATGGTAAATCAGCTCTAGATCTCTGGACCTCAGGTTATTCTGATGTGTGAATTTAGGAAGGTCCTTACAGAGACAACTTCCCAGCACTCCCCCAGTGCTTTTTTTATTGCCAAAATTGCTCATTTTGGTGAATGCTGGGAAGAGCTTTCCAAACCATTGGTGGTCCATTTATCAGGAAGCAGTGCTTAGCAGAATGTCTTAGGAAAGCTGCCCTGGCAGGAGCAGTGTCCTTGGCAGAGTAAGTATGGATTGATTCCCCTGGAGTAAAGAGAGTAGCGAATGTTGATGAAAACTGTCTCTGCTTGTTCTGTCTTTTGTGCCTTCTCCACGATCCCAGAATTAAATGTGGTTTATTTCTCAATCAATAAAGATCCAGCTCCAGGTCCTACAGGGGGTCTTCCACCCCAAGGAAAAGATCTTACTCCAGCTCCCGCTCCTCATCTTCCCCCGAGAGAGGCAAGAAGCGGAGCCGCTCTAGATCCTCTTCCTCTGGTGATCGCAAAAAAAGGCGCTCGAGATCACGGTCACCCGAAAGGTTTGGGTTTATGTAGAATAACAATGGCTGTATTGACATGTGTGATGGTTTATTGTACTGAGATTCACTGGGAAACAACTGAATCTGAGCAGTTATTCTCGTAGTGAAAGTAGTTTTCCTCACGTGCCCTACTCTTTTATTTTTGTTAACCCCCCTCTGTAATTGCTGGTTTTTTTAATAATTTTTTCCGCCCCCCCACTCCAATGAAATTTCCTCCTGGTAGGAGCATGTTCAGTAGAAAGGCCTTGCTCACCCCTTCTTTCAGTGTGTGACAGTGTTTAATGTGTTCATTACTGAATTATTTTCTTAAGTAAATACCGCATTGAAATAGAAACTGTATTCTACTCTCAGTATTAAACTCTTAATATTAAATTAGCGGCTTAAAGTTACTTGTACATACTCTTGTAAGGCCCCCATGAGCTATACTTGGCTTCCAGCTATGGTAGGATGCTGCTCAAAGTGGGTGCCAGGATGAATCTGAGCTCATTTCTGTGCATGCTTTCTCCATTTGTATCTTGCAGACGCCGCAGATCTTCCTCCGGATCCTCCCATTCTGGTTCCCGTACGAGTTCTAAAAAGAAATAATGTATAAAAGCTCACACTTTACAAAAACAAACAAACAAAAAAAACAAAACAAAACAAAACCCACCAAAATTCCAGTCAGTGCATGAGACATTTTTGAAGAAGTTGGTGTCTTACTTGGTCAGAAGTGCTCAATCTGCTAGTAGAGGTGCATGTCTGTCCTGGCTTTCTGGCAAACTGCAGCTTTGTTCATCCATCACCCAAACCCGCAGGAGCATTTTAAGCCATAAACTCCCCGGCACAGGGGGAACTTCTGTGGTGTGTGGGGAGGAGGTTTATTGTTTTTGTTTTTTTTTTACAAGATCAGTCCCTCCATTTTCCTGCTTCCCTCAGCTGGAGGAGCAGGTTGGGAATGTCCTGGCACAGCTGTTTGTGTGAGGAGGAAGGAGGGAGTTTTCCAGAGCAGGATGGAGCTCCCGTGGGACCACAGCAAGGGCAGGGCCAGCAGTGGGGCCTTGGGCTGAGCAGTTTTTATTTTGCCACGTAGCAGTGCCAGTGCAGATGGACACCCCTCTCTAGCAGCTCAAACCCCCCCAGTCCATCATGATTCCAGAGGGAATTTAGCCTCATTCCTGGCGAGGGAGGACGTTTGCAGCCAGCACAGTGCTGTGGCTGTGATGGTTCCCAGAGCCCAGGATGGACTCCAGGATCCCTCCTTACAAATGGATCACTTGGGATCTGCTCTTGGGCTGGAGGAGTGTGGAACTGGCTCCTTGGAATCAAGGGAAGCTCCTGCAGGCCGCCTGTAAAATTTCCTTTGGGGCTGACTAAAAATTTTCAAGGTATCTTCATTTTATTTTCCTTTAAAAAAAAAATGAGAGTGAATAAACTGTGTAGAAAGTTCTGGCATCTTCAACATCATCTTCATCGATCATTCTTTTTCGCTTCAACATAATTTATGGCTTAAAATGCTTTTATGGAATAATCCATTTGAGTTTAAAACTTGGTCTCTCTTGAGCTCCGTTTGGTTAAGAAAGGTTTAAGTTTCTTCAGTGCCATCACAAGGTAAGTATGGTAAGGAAAAGTCTTCTTTTTAAGCAAGCAAAGAGCAATATACCTTCATTTATTTCAGTAATAAAACTGCCAGATTTGCTGCTTGTTTTGATAAACTGCACAGAAACAAACGGAGCAAAATGGGAAAACTCCATTCTGCTTTTTTTTTTCTCTCTATTTTTTTTTCTCTATTTTTTGAGCCACGTCTTACGGACTGGTCTAGAAGCAAAATGTTTTTGGCGTAGAGGTATTTTGATAAATCTCTTTGCAGAAAAAAAAAATGCAGTTCCTTCTTTAATGCTTTCTTTTCTCTCTAATTTCCATGCTAAATGTGTGTAGGTTGCACAAGAGCAGGTTAGTCTGTAACTGTACCTCTGACTTCAACGTCCAACTAAACTGTAAAACCAGATCAAGTAGACGCTCTGTTGTTAGCCTTGGGTTTTCTTGTGCTTTGTATTCCAATTGTTGCTGTACTTAACAGATGAGAGGTTTTAAACTTAGCAACTGATAGGCCACAGGCAGAGGACGAGGATGGTTCATTTGGCTTAGAGAACGTGTGAGGCAAAACGATGCTGTAGACAAGTGTAAATAAAACCTGTGAGTCAACTGTGCCCGAGTGCTTTGTCTTGGGGACACTCTGACCTCCTTGTCCCCTGTACAGACCCTGATTCCTCCTTGTCCATTCCACTGACCCTGATTTCTCCTTGTCCCCTGCACTGACCCTGACCCTCTGTGTCACCTCACCTGGCCCATGGAGCCCATGTGTTCACATCATTTCAGTAATTTTTAATTTCAATAGCAAACGAGCTTTTACAAAACTTTAAAGTGTTTTTACAGAATGGTGGAATACCTTGGGCAGGATGGGTCCCACAGGGATCATTGATCCAGACCCCCCAACAATCCCCACCTGGGTATCCTCGGAGTGAGGTCCATTCCCTGGGGAGCCTGGGCAGTGCCAGCACCCTCTGGGGGAAGAACCTTTCCTAAAATCCACCCTGAGCCTCCCCTGGCCCAGCCTGGGGCTGTTCCCTCTCCTCCTGTCCCTGTTCCCTGGGAGCAGATCCCAAATCCCCCCCGGCTGTCCCCTCCTGGCAGGGACTTGTGCAGAGCCACAAGGTCCCCCCTGAGCCTCCTTTTCTCCAGGCTGAGCCCCTTCCCAGCTCCCTCAGCCCCTCCTGGGGCTCCAGACCCTTCCCCAGAGCTCCAGAGCTCCCTCAGGAATTCCCCAGCCCCTTCCCAGCTCCCTCAGGAATCCTCCATTCCCTCCCCCGGCTCCCTCAGCCCTTCCCCGCTCCCCGCTCCGTGCCCGGCTCCCTCAGGCCGCTCTCTCTCCCGTCCCGCCTCTCCCGGCCCCGGGGCGGGTCCTGCCCGTCCCTCTCATAAATCGGCGGCTGCAGCTCCGCTCCGAGCCGGCTCCGCGTTCCCTCAGTCCCCGCTCCGTGCCCGCTCCATGCGGGATCCCCGGGGCCGGGATGAGCCCCTGGCAGCCCAACGGGAGCGCGGCGATGCCGCGGGGGAACGGGACGGGCCGGGCGGGCGGTGGCGGTGGCGGGGCCGTGTCCGCGGCCATCCCGCTGACCATGATGCTGACGGGCATGGTGGGCAATGGCCTGGCCATGCTGCTGGTGTCCCGCAGCTACCGCGCCAAGGGCGGCCGCAGGAAACGCTCCTTCCTGCTGTGCATCGGCTCCCTGGCGCTCACCGACATGCTGGGCCAGCTGCTCACCAGCCCCATCGTCATCTCCGTCTACCTGTCGGGCCGGCCCTGGGCCGCCATGGACCCCTCGGGCCGCCTCTGCGACTTCTTCGGCTTCAGCATGACGGTGTTCGGGCTGTGCCCGCTGCTGATCGCCAGCGCCATGGCCGTGGAGCGGGCCCTGGCCATCCGCGCCCCGCACTGGTACTCCAGCCACATCAGCCCGCGGGCCACCGAGCGCGGCCTGCTCGCCATCTGGGCCGCGGGGGTGGCCCTGGCGCTGCTGCCGCTGGCCGGCCTGGGCCGCTACTCCCTGCAATGGCCCGGCACTTGGTGCTTTATTAACACCGCCCGGGGCAGCGCTTTCGCCGCCGCTTTCGCCTCGCTGGGGCTGCTGTCGCTGGCGGTGACCGGCGGCTGTAACCTGGCCACCATCCAGGCGCTGGTGGCCCGCTGCAGGGCCAAGGCCGGCGGGGCCCAGCCCGGCTCCAGGTGGGGCCGCATCGCCACCGAGACGCTGCTGCAGCTGCTGGGCATCATGTGTGTGCTGTCGGCCTGCTGGGCACCGCTGCTGGTAAGGGACAGGCCGGGGGAGCCCGGCTCTGCTCGGTGTTTCTGCAGGGCAGGGCAGGGGGAGGCTTCTTGGGACCTGTTTCACATTGATCTGCTGTTTATGGACTGGTAGGATACAAGGAATGGGTTCTCAGAGAACAAGGAGGGATGGGAGGTTGGGTAGGAGTTGTTTCCTGGAACAGATGTGGCTGTCCCTGGGTCCCTGGAAGTGCCCAGGTTCAGGCTGGACATTGAGGTTTGGATATCCATGGATGGACCTGCAGGACAGGGGATGGCCCNGACATTGAGGTTTGGATATCCATGGATGGTCCCTGCAGGACAGGGGATGGTCCCTGCAGGACAGGAGATGGCCCTAGATGTGCTCTGCAGGACAGGGAATGGCCCTGGGTGGCCCCTGCAGGACAGCAGGGACAGGGACAGGACAGCAGGGACAGGGACACAGACAGGGATGGATGCCAAGTGTGGAGAAGTTGTAGAAGAACAGGGAGAGATCCCAGAAGAGAGCTGAGCACAGGGGAAATCAACTGCTGCAACTGGAGTTAAACGGAGGAGAAGAAGGTTCTTGTGTAGAGGAGAAAAGTGGGATGTGAGGAGTGGCTCTGGGGGCACAATGCTGCAGCAAGGTGGGATTTGGGGGTTTATATTTGCTGCAGCCAGATGGGATTTGGGGGTTGTTATTTGCTGCAGCCAGATGGGATTTGGGGGTTGTTATTTGCTGCAGCCAGATGGGATTTGGGGGTTGTTATTTGCTGCAGCCAGATGGGATTTGGGGGTTGTTATTTGCTGCAGCCAGATGGGATTTGGGGGTTGTTATTTGCTGCAGCCAGATGGGATTTGGGGGTTGTTATTTGCTGCAGCCAGATGGGATTTGGGGGTTGTTATTTGCTGCAGCCAGATGGGATTTGGGGGTTGTTATTTGCTGCAGCCAGATGGGATTTGGGGGTTGTTATTTGCTGCAGCCAGATGGGATTTGGGGGTTGTTATTTGCTGCAGCCAGATGGGATTTGGGGGTTGTTATTTGCTGCAGCCAGATGGGATTTGGGGGTTGTTATTTGCTGCAGCCAGATGGGATTTGGGGGTTGTTATTTGCTGCAGCCAGATGGGATTTGGGGGTTGTTATTTGCTGCAGCCAGATGGGATTTGGGGGTTGTTATTTGCTGCAGCCAGATGGGATTTGGGGGTTGTTATTTGCTGCAGCCAGATGGGATTTGGGGGTTGTTATTTGCTGCAGCCAGATGGGATTTAGGGGTTGTTATTTGCTCCCACCTTGCAGCCAAACTTGTTTCAGTGTTTTCTGAGACCCGTGACTGTGAGTGGCTCGTGGCTGGCAGCCTGTGGGGTTGATTTACAGCAGCCTTCAGGGCTTGTCCACTCTGCTTTTCAAGGATCTTTGCATTGCTTTCCACTCTTGTATTATTCCTTCCTTAAGAACCCCTCCTCATGGTATAGAGATGAGGGAGACAGAATCCACATCTTTCCCTTTGAGACCAGAGCACACCAGGGATCTGGAAAACTGTCCCAAAAAGTTGTTCTATCAAAGACTTGTAGGATTTTTGGAAAATTTGTACTGGGGATCTCTGAAGCTGGTGGAGGACATTCTGTGAAAGGTCCTTTCTGGCTGGAGAAAGGTTTTCCTTCTTGCCCTGTCACCCCTGAGGGTTTCACCAGCCTTGGGAGATCCCTGAGATGGGGAAAGCGTTTCCTCCTCCCTCACAACCAGAGCTCTCAGATAACTGGGGGAGGAAGCAGCGATTCCGCTCGGTGGTTTGGTGCCCGGGGCATTTCTGTGGTTTCAGAGGCACAAGTCAAGCCACAGGCACGAGGGAATTCGTCAGCGCTTCCCTTCCCGAGGCTGCAGCAACACTTGGAGGTGTGGAACTCCTTCTGTGGGCTTCTCAAATTCCACACTCATGGCTGCAGGGGTATTTTTATAAATAATAACCCCTCCGTTTTTATACATAAACCTTAATTTTCCTTCCTTCCCCCCAGCTGGTTCTGCACAACCCTGAAGTGCACAGAAGTCAGGAATTAGAGACCAGATTTTTGGAGAAGTGACCACGGAGAATTGCAAATCCCTTTTCAGTGAAAGCCAGCTCGTAGCAATCATTTAACAGCACTCAGCAGTTGTAAGAGACTGAGCTGAAACAGAAATCCAGAGCTTCACAGAGGAGTTTTTTTGGGTTTTTTTTTTTTTAGTTTCTGTGTGTTTTTTCCAAGACATCTGAGTTTTGTAACTGAGAACTAATGGATGCTGGCAGCTGCTGCTGCTGCGAGGTAAACAACACCCTCAGCCACACATGGTATTTTTAGAGCTGATCTGTTGATGCAAACGACAAAATCAAATGTGATTTAGCAGCAGAGGGAAAGCTCTGAGAGCGTGGCTGTGCTCTGGAGGGCTCCTTGGAGCGTCCTGCACGTCTGGCTCTGTGCTGCCTTGGGAAGGAGGGAGGGGAGCAGGCAGGGCAGGAATTGTTTCCTTTTTCCCCATCACACAGGAGCTTGTTGGACTCAGCAGGGAACACCTGGGAGAACACCCTACTGCAGTCTGTTCACACTGATCTGTGATTTATTGTGATTTATTTTGCAGCATGTACTGGCAGGACACAGGGAATGGCTTCCCAGAGGGCAGGGATGGGTGGGAGATTGGGCAGGAATTGTTCCCTGGGAGAGAGATGAGGGACTGGAATAGAATTCCCAGATTTGCTGGGGCTGCCCCTGGATCCCAAGGCCAGGCTGGACATTGGGGTTGGACATTGGGACAGTGGGAGGTGTCCCTGGGACAGTGGGAGCTGTCCCTGCCATGGCAGGGGTGGCTCTGGAAGGGATTTGAAGGGATTTGAGGTCCCTCCCAGCCCAAACCAGTCTGGGATCCTGGGATAACCCTGAGCTGATGGCAGCAGACATAGAACTCTGAGGTGAAATGGAGGGAGCTGTTCCTTGACTGCACAGCTGTTCCTTTCAGCACAAACTGAAATTCTCACCATTATAATTTGGGAGTTCCAGGCTAAAAAATGATCCCTTCCCGGAGTTGTTTCAAAGTTGTTTCAAAGTTATTTAAGGCCAAAAATGCTCAGGAATTCTGCTGCTTTTCCTGTTAAAATAGTTCCGCTCCTTATCCCTCCTGACAGACAGAAATTAAAGATGTATAAAACCACATTCGTGGTAACAGAAAGTTGAATAAATCCAGTCATCAGCCGTATTTCTACGTGCATTTTGAGCCAGACTTTTAATGGCATAAATTGTGTTGACTTTATTCCACCTGATGTTGCTGGCTCTGCCTTGTGCACCCTTTTAATCCACTTAGAAGACCAATCCAGGCCATGATAAACAACCTCTAATGATATCAAACAAACAAAATTTCCAGTAGAGCAGCTGTTGGCCCAACAACTACTCCAATAAAGGGACATTACGTAATAAAAAAAAAAAAAACCAGAAAGGACCAGCAGTTGTGTGCTTGGGAAATGTGTTTTATTGGCCTGGTGGGTTTGGAGCTCCATCTGAAAAAGAGATGGGAGAGTCTGGGCAGGGACAGGGACAGGGACAGGGGCAGGGACAGGGACAGGTTCTGGTGCCCCAGTGGCTCCTGGTGTGCTCTGGGTCTGTATCCATGTTTTTCCAAAGCTCTGTATCCGTGTTTTCACAAGGCTCTATCCGTGGCCATCGATGTCAGTGAAATGTCGTGGGTAGAATCCTTCAGCTCCTTCTGTTTAAAGAAACAAAAACAATTCTCCCGTGCTGTCCACGCTGCCCTGCCCCTCCAGAGTCAGTCTTTCCAAGGTCAACACTTGGGTATTGATCTGGCACCCAGAATATCCCTCTGGATGGAAAAAATCCTCCCTGGAGTCTCTTCCCCTGGTCACTGTGACTCCAACTGTCCCAGCCCGTGGGGACAGCAGTGACCCAGCTGTGACATTTGTGGTGACACAGCTCTGAGGAGCTTCCTGTGGGATTGCAGGTTGGCCTGGCTCTTCCCAAAGGCTGGAGAGACGGGTTTGGACAGGGCTGGCAGTGATTCCCTGCAGCTCTGCTCCTCCCTCGGGATCTTCCCGGCAGTTTTGGGACTGGCTCCCAGTTTATCCAGGGGCTGGGAGTGAGTGATGCCTGGGGAAGGCTGAGCTGGAGCAGAGACTGGGCAGAGATGGAGAATAAAGGAGAGATTTATTGAAAGGTCTCTAGGAAACACCTTGGGCAGGACAAGAGTCTGGGCAGGGCTGCACCAGGCCAGATGAACCTAAAATAGTCACAAAATGGGCACAAAATGGACCCAAAATGGGCACAAAATGGACACAAAATGGTCACAAAATGGACAAATGGTCACCAGGTCTCACACTTTATAAGTTTTGGTCCATTTGGTGAGACAGGAAAATGAGGTGTTCAGGAGAATCCCAGACTGGTTGGGGTTGGGAGGGACCTCAAAGCTCATCCAGTTCCATGGGCAGGGGACAGTTTGCACCATCCCAAGCTGCTCCAAGCCGTGTGTGGGACACTCCAAGGATCTCTAGGCCATGGTGACACTGTCTGGAATCCAGATCTGTCAGGAAAATGAGATGTTCAGGAGCCCTCCCACAGAATCTCAGTCTGGTTGGGGTTGGGAGGGACCTCAAAGCTCATCCAGTTCCATGGGCAGGGACAGTTTGCACCATCCCAGGCTGCTCCAAGCCGTGTGTGGGACACTCCAGGGATCTCAGGGCCATGGTGACCAGCAGTGGTGACTCACAGCCCTGACCCGTGTCCCTGTCCCTGTCTCACACAGGTGACCATGCTGAGGATGGTGTCGGAGCAGGGGGCCGGGCCGTGCCGGGGGCTCTCCGGTGAATCCCGGCGCTGGGAGCCGCGCAGGGAGTGCGACCTGCCGCTGACGGCCGTGCGCCTGGCCTCGCTCAACCAGATCCTGGACCCCTGGGTGTACCTGCTGCTGCGCAAGATCCTCCTGCGCCGCGTGCGCCAGGCCGCCTGCGCCGTCTCCAGGTGCTCCAACGCCGAGTGCCGCGACAGGGACGGCGCCCTGCCCCAGGGGGGACACCGCACTGTGCCGTGAGGGGAATGGGCTGGGGGACACCACCCTCACCCTGCCCCAGGAGAGACACCGCACTGTGCCGTGAGGGGCATGGGCTGGGGGACATCCCACCATGGCCTGAGAGGATACGGCCTGAGGGTCATAGCCTGAGGGAACATGGCCTGAAGGGACATCCCACTGCCCCCTGAGGGACACGGCATGAGGGGACATGGCCTGAGGGGACANTGGTCACCAGGTCTCACACTTTATAAGTTTTGGTCCATTTGGTGAGACAGGAAAATGAGGTGTTCAGGAGAATCCCAGACTGGTTGGGGTTGGGAGGGACCTCAAAGCTCATCCAGTTCCATGGGCAGGGGACAGTTTGCACCATCCCAAGCTGCTCCAAGCCGTGTGTGGGACACTCCAAGGATCTCTAGGCCATGGTGACACTGTCTGGAATCCAGATCTGTCAGGAAAATGAGATGTTCAGGAGCCCTCCCACAGAATCTCAGTCTGGTTGGGGTTGGGAGGGACCTCAAAGCTCATCCAGTTCCATGGGCAGGGACAGTTTGCACCATCCCAGGCTGCTCCAAGCCGTGTGTGGGACACTCCAGGGATCTCAGGGCCATGGTGACCAGCAGTGGTGACTCACAGCCCTGACCCGTGTCCCTGTCCCTGTCTCACACAGGTGACCATGCTGAGGATGGTGTCGGAGCAGGGGGCCGGGCCGTGCCGGGGGCTCTCCGGTGAATCCCGGCGCTGGGAGCCGCGCAGGGAGTGCGACCTGCCGCTGACGGCCGTGCGCCTGGCCTCGCTCAACCAGATCCTGGACCCCTGGGTGTACCTGCTGCTGCGCAAGATCCTCCTGCGCCGCGTGCGCCAGGCCGCCTGCGCCGTCTCCAGGTGCTCCAACGCCGAGTGCCGCGACAGGGACGGCGCCCTGCCCCAGGGGGGACACCGCACTGTGCCGTGAGGGGAATGGGCTGGGGGACACCACCCTCACCCTGCCCCAGGAGAGACACCGCACTGTGCCGTGAGGGGCATGGGCTGGGGGACATCCCACCATGGCCTGAGAGGATACGGCCTGAGGGTCATAGCCTGAGGGAACATGGCCTGAAGGGACATCCCACTGCCCCCTGAGGGACACGGCATGAGGGAACATGGGCTGAGGGGACACGGCCTAAGGGACATCCCACAGTGGCCTGAGGGTACATTGCCTGAGGGGACATGGCCTGAGGGGACATCCCACAGTGGCCTGAGGGGACATTCTCTCAGCAGCCTGAGGGGACATCTCACAGTGGTCTGGGGCGACATCCCACAGTGGCCTGAGGGACATCTCACAGTGGCCTGAGGGTCCCATTGCCTGAGGGGACATCCCACAGCTCCAGGAGCTGCAGGTGCCTGGAAACTGTCCTGGGAATCTGCTCCATGCTGGCATCCCTCTCCCAGCATCACTGCTGGACACAGAGTGCCAAATTCTGCCTGCAGGGTGCCACCAGTGCTGGGATACAGCAGGACAGGACACTGCTTGGTCACTGGTGGCTGAGCTGCACAGCAGGGTGAGGATGATCCACTGTCACTGCAGAACGGGATGGGGACATTCCATGGTCACTGCAGACAGAACATGATGGGGACATTCCATGGTCACTGCAGACAGATCAGGATGGGGACATTCCATGGTCACTGTCACTTATGGCTAAGATGCAGAACGCGATGAGGACATTCCATGGTCACTGCAGACAGAACGAGATGGGGACAGTCCATGGTCACTGCAGAACAGGATGAGGACATTCCATGGTCAATGTCACTTGTGGCAGAGATGCAGAACAGGATGGGGACATTCCATGGCCACTGCCACTCATGGCTGAGATGCACAACAGGACGAGGACGTTCCATGGTCACTGCCACACGTGGCCGAGATGCACAGAGGGAGGTCTTGTGTGCCTCAAGTGGAGCCTGAAGGGGCTTCTTGTGCTTTAAGGTGGGAAAAAAAATTGTTTTTCCTGACAGCCAGCAGGTCCCACAGATGGGATTACTGAAGGGGCTCACCCCTGAGAATGTTTAGTGCTAACATTATCTCCTTCAGAGAGTCTTTCCTCCATTTTTCTGGAGGAGAAAGGCAGAAAAAACACAGGAATAAGGAAAAAAAAAAAAAAAAGAAATTTGATTGGATTTCAGTGTCTTAAAACTGAGCAGGGGTGGTGGCAGTGATGGAACTTCCATCTCTTCCAGGAACTGAGGGCAGCACGAGCTTCTGACTCACAGATGTGTCCTGATAAACACTCTCCAAAAACACAATGGGGCATCTCTGGGAGTTTTTGAACTGCAGCAGACTGGAAGCAGCAGGTGTGAATTTGTCTTTTGGTCTTTTCCCAAAGAAACTTCTGTGGTTTAGTTACAAACTCAGTATCAATCCGTTTGTGCCACATCTGAGGCTTGTTTTTTTAAAAAGTTGTGCCTTGAGGCATTTTCTTCACCCTTCTGGGGCTGACAGCCTCTCATGTCTCCTGTTTTGTGGCCTTTGGGGTGAAATTAATGCAAATGTCATAAAATAGAGCTGATATTCCATGTGCCAGGTACTGTGGAATTCAGGGGTCTTACAGACAAATGAAGTCCTGCATCTGCGAGGAATTCCTTGCACAAAACCTTTACTTTTAATCTTTTTAATTTGTTAATAAAAGAATATTCTTTCCTCAGCAAAGACTCTGCGCCTTCACTTTTTGTTCTGCATTGTCCGATTCTTGTCCACATAAATCTGATTTTATCCAGGTGATGTCTGAGTCCAGCCTAAAAGCCAAGGCTTAGCTTTAACTGAACACCCAGCCTAAATTTAATGGATTTAAATGCCTTTTTCAGTTTGAGTTGCTGGACCCTGCTCTGTCTAGGTGTAACAACTACAGGTTCATTGGTGCTTCAGTTCCTGTGGTGCTTTGAGAGGAAAAAAAAGGCTCTTTCTGCTTTAAAAAGCGCCTTGCAGGAGTCAGAGCCCGCCTTGTTGGGATTGTCTGGGGCTGGAAAAAGCCCGTTGTGTGCAGAGGATCCCTTTTGTTCCCTCCGTGTGCTTTTCCTTTGGGAAAGGGCTCAGCAGAGCCGCTGACTTGTGAAATATGTCGGGATGACCTCAGCCGCCTGCAGCAGCCCTGGCCAGAACATTCCTGGCTCCCAGAGTGTCTGGGATCACGGCTGGGATGGAGGGAGGGAAAGGGGATCCACCCCTGATCTGCTCCTGTGTGGGAAGGGCAGGGAGCTGTGTCTGTGAGCTCCATCCATCCCGCATGGAAAACACTGGGAAGGCTCCTCCAGCACACTGGGGACAGCTGGTTTTTAATATCGGGGTGGTTTCACCCCAGTTTGCATAAAACTGTGTCTTTTGTCATGAATATTCTGTGTTTGGGATGGGCACTTCTGGCCCTCTGTGATGGGGTAAAATGAACAAGCTGCTTCATCAAAAGGGGAAGGAACTGGAGCTTTATCCAAAGGGGAAAGAACTGGAGCTTTATCCAAAGGGGAAGGAATGGGGGAAAGGGGAAGGAATTGGAGCTTTCTCCAAAGGGGAAGGAATGGGGAAAACAGGAAGGAACTGGAGTTTTATCCAAAGGGGAAGGAATGGGAGCTTTATCTAAAGGAGAAGGAACTGGAGCTTTATCCAAAGGGGAAGGAACTTGAGCTCTATCCAAATGGAAGGAATGGGAGCTTTATCCAAATGGGAAAGGAATGAGAGCTTTATGCAAAGGAGAAGAAATGGGAGCTTTGTCCAAAGGGGAAGGAATGGGATTTTTATCCAAATGGGAAGGAATGGGATTTTTATCCAAAAGGGAAGGAATGAGAGTTTTATCCAAAGGGGAAGGAACTCGAGCTTTACCCAAAGGGGAAGGAATGGGATTTTTATCCAGATAGGAAGGAATGGGAGCTTTATCCAAATGGAAGGAACGGGGGCTTTATCCAGATGGGAAGGAATGGGAGCTTTATCCAAGGGGAAGGAATGGGAGCTTTATCCAGATGGGAAGGAATGGGATTTTTACCTGCCCGAGGCGTTTTGGGAGCTGTGGGCACAGAACCTCCACCTGGAGAAGGTGGTTTGCCTGCAGAGCACTCGTGTGTGTCCCAAAGCCGTGTGTGCTGGAGCAGGGAGAATAAAAACTCGGAGTGTGACCCTGGCATTTGCTGGGTTTCTGCAGAAGCTGCTGCAGGTGGGGCCAGAGCAGATTTTATCTGCCCGCTGATCCAGGGACTGCCTGTGGGAGCTGCTCTGCTGGGAATTCCAGCTCAGGTGTATCCCCTGGGGAGCTCAGAACGTGGGACTGCGACCTGCACCCCAAACCAGCCCAGGTATTCCCTGGAGAGCACAGCACCTGCACCCCAACCCCAAACCAGCTCGGGTATTCCCTGGAGAGCACAGCACCTGCACCCCAACCCCAAACCAGTTCAGGTGTCCATTGGGGAGCACAAAACATGGGACTGAGACACTCCAATCCCAAACAAACCCAGGCTCAGGGGTGTCCCAGCAGAGGTGAATCATCTGCAGCCCCCTCCCAATGCTGTTCCTACGTTTTTGTCCCATTATTCCCATTATTTTACTGGGGAGTTTTGCTTTTTGGAACTTTTTGAGCTCCTCAGGGAGACTGGCACAGGGGAGCAGCACTGCAATGGGCAACCCCAACCCAGCCCAGCAGAAATGGGAAATCCCTGATTGCCACTGGGTCTGAACTGACACGGGAATTTCAGAATCCCTGAGGTTGGAAAAGCCCTCCCAGGCCACCGAGTCCAAGCTATGGTTGATCCCCATCTTGTCACCAGCCCAGAGCCCTGAGTGCCACCTCCAGCCCTTCCTGGGACACCTCCAGGCGGGGAGACTCCACAAAATCCCAGATTAAATTTCCCAGGTGATGGCAGGAACACCTTGGAGCCAGCCCTCACTGAAGAGCTGGGTTTGAGTTTCCCTTTATCAGTTTGATCTCAGTTAAAAAATAATAATAATAAAAAATAATTAAAAAAAAAATAAATAAAAAAAAAGCCACCCAACAAACAAAAACACAAGAGGCAACACAGAAGCCGGGTTTGAAAAGGAGCAGAACACAGGAGGAGCTGTGAAGGCAGAGAAACAGAGCTGGGACCACAAAAGGCAAATCTCTCTGATCTTCAGCAGCAGCAGCAGGAAGAGCCAGAGCTGACAGATTTAGTTGCCCAGAGACAGCAGAAAACTCCCCAAAATTGTGCTGTCAGGACAAACAGCTCCAAGATGCTGCAATCTCTGCCCAGGATTAGAGCCTTAGAGGGATCCCACGGAATCCCAGACTGGGCTGGGTTGGGAGGGACCTCAAAGCCCACTCAGTGCCACCCCTGCCATGGCAGGGACACCTCCCACTGTCCCCAGTGTCCAGCCTGGCCTTGGGCACTGCCAGGGATCCAGGGGCAGCCACAGCAAATCTGGGAATTCTATTCCCACCCTGCCAGGGAACAATTCCTACCCAAATTCCCATCCAGCCCTGTGTTATAAATGTGTTTTCCAGGATCACACCCTGCTCCTGATCCTTCATGGAGTTTTCACCCCCCTGCAGTCCCTTCCCTGCCTGCTGGGGTCGGGCACATTTCCCAGGGCTGCAGGACTGGCCAGGTGTGTCCAGGCTGAGCTCCCCAGGCTGTCCTGGGGCCGGAGTGTTCCAGGAACACTCTTGTTGTGTTTTTTCCCTGCACAACGTGGCTTACAAATTAACTCTGAATTCTGCTGCTGCTGCTACCCCTGGCTGGGCTGGCCCTGGGCAGGAGGAAGTGTGGGCAGNCTGCTGCTGCTGCTACCCCTGGCTGGGCTGGCCCCGGGCAGGAGGAAGTGTGGGCAGCACCTGGGGAACACCTGGGGAACACCTGGGAAACACCTGGGGAACACCTGGGAAACACCTGGGGAACACCTGGGGAACACCTGGGAAACACCTGGGAAACACCTGGGGAACATCTGGGGGAACACCTGGAGAACACCTGGGGAACACCTGGGGNGGGAACACCTGGGGAACACCTGGGAAACACCTGGACGCCACCTGGGCACACCCTGGGCTGTGCTGGGGATGGTCTGTGCTGCTCCTGCTGCTGCAGCTCCATCCCAGCCCTGCATCCCAAGGACTTGCCCTGCTCCCCATGGGGCAGTTCTGCCACCCCCAGGGAGCCCTGGGTGTGTCACCCTGGATGCCACCCTGGATGTCACCCTGGATGTCACCCTAGAAGTCACCCTGGATGCGATCCTGGCTGTCACCCTAGGTGTCACCCTGAGTGTCACCCTGGCTGTCACCCCAGGTGTCACCCTGGCNTGCCACCCCTAGGGAGCCCTGGGTGTGTCACCCTGGATGCCACCCTGGATGCCACCCTGGATGTCACCCTAGAAGTCACCCTGGATGCGATCCTGGCTGTCACCCTAGGTGTCACCCTGTGTGTCACCCTGGCTGTCACCCTGCTGCCCACGCTGGGTGTCCTGAGCCAGCACCTTTGCCCCTGTGTGTCTGCAATTCCCGGGAAGCACAGGAGGAGTTTTCCATCCAGCTGCTGCTGGGGCTTTGGGAAAGGCCTCGAGGTTACCCCAAGACAGTGAAGGGAACGAGTTGAGCACTGGGGAGGCTCCAGGGGCTCTGCTCCCCACCCTCCCTGCTGTGCTCCCGCCTTTCCCCAGCGTTCCCTGTGAAAACAGGAGCAGCAGGAATACCCTGTGCACCCTCACAGCACTCCGGGCTGGCCCTGCCTCCCTCCAGCCCTGCCTTCCCTCGGAGCAGTCGGGATTTTTCAGGGATGAAGTCAAAAGGAGAATTAATCCTGAGCTTGTCAGGAAGGCAGAGCAGCCCCAGCAGTGACGGGGGTGCGGCAGCTGAGCCCCCCCTGCACTGCAGGGCACAACATGAAAGGGCTGCTCCGAAAATGAAATATGTCAAATATGCCCAAATGCATTTGGGAAAAGACAATGTATTTATGTTTGGGGCTGCTTTGTTTGAAGAATCCATCGTGGGCCAGGGATAGAAGCCCCAGTTACTTTGACTTTCTGTAAACACAGTTGCTTGGACAGACCTTGCCCCCCCTTCCCACAGAGGCTGCTCACTCTGAGGAGCCACAGCTCTTCCATGCATCCATCAGGACAAATAAATCCAGCATTTCTGACAGCTCTGGGGCTGGCAGAGGAAAGGAAATGCTCATCCCCACTCGGAGTGGCCTCTCAGTGCAGGGGGTCACTCCCAGCAGCAGGAGCTTTATGTGACAGGTTGGATTAGGGTGGATTTTGCCCGACGTGTTTGTGGTTCCCTGGCTCTGAACATGAACAGGCCTCAAGGAACAGAGACCAGAACAGGCCTGGAAACCCTCTGGCCACATTTGGGCACAGCTCTGTCCCGTCCTGGCCTCGGGGAGGTCAGAGCCTGGCAGTGCCCAGCCCCAGCCCAGGGGAGCTGCACATCTCACTGGGGTCCAGGGCTGAGCCCAGAGAGGCTTCACTGAGCCAGGGCTGAGCCAGGGGGCTGCAGCTGCAGGGGATGGGCTGGAAGTGCCCTGGCACAGAGCCCAGCCAGCCCAGGGCATCACTGCAGGACAGGAATGCTCCAAACCCCACCTGGATCCCAACCTCCCTCCCCAGGGCATCACTGCAGGACAGGAATGCTCCAAACCCCACCTGGATCCCAACCTCCCTCCCCAGGGCATCACCCCGGGATGGGAATGCTCCAAACCCACCTGGATCCCAACCTCCCTCCCCAGGACAGGCACTGGGACCTCAGTTCAGTTCCCTGGGGCTCAGAGGGACCTGCAGTGCCACAACTTTAACCATTCAAACCCAAAGGAACGGTCCAGGACAAGGTGGGGATGGGCCAAAGTGATCACTTGGGCTCACAGTGATCCTTGAGATCTTTTCCAGCCTAAATCACTGTGATTCTGTGGCTCACGAGGGCAGGGCAAGGGCAGCTCTGCAGGACATCTCCTTTGGCTCAGTGAAAACCAGCAGGGCCCAGTGCCCAGAGCACAACCAGCCCCTGGTGCCCAGTGCCATTCCCAGTTCCAAACCCACCTGGATCCCAACCTCCCTCCCCAGGACAGGCACTGGGGCCTCAGTTCTGTTCCCTGGGGCTCAGAGGGACCTGCAGTGCCACAGCTTTAAACATTCACACCCAAAGGAATGGTCTGGGGACAAGGTGGGGATGGGCTCAGTGGTCCTGGAGGTCTTTTCCAGCCTAATTTTTTCCAGCCTCTGATTTTGTGGCTCACATTAAACCTGCCATGGCTCACAGGGCCAGGGCAAGGGCAGCTCTGCAGGACATCTCCTTTGGCTCAGTGAAAACCAGCAGGGCCCAGTGCCCAGAGCACAACCAGCCCCTGGTGCCCAGTGCCACCCCCAGGGCTGTTTACACTGTCACGGCCAAGAACTGCCTGTCCTTGTGTCCCCTGCCGCTGGTGACAATGGGGACACGCTCGGTGCCCGCAGCAGGACACGGTGGTGGCAGTGCCAGCTGCCAGGGCTGCCCCAGGCTGGCAGGGACAGGTTCCCTGCAGGGACACCCGGGTGCCACCTTTGCAGGGCTCCTGGTGGCTCTGTGCCACCCTCTGGAGGGGATGTCACCCCCAGACGTGTCCCACTCCATGTTCAGGGTATCCCCAGGACAGTCTGACAGCAACCTCCAAAAACAACCAACCAAGAGTCAAACCCGGTTAATACCTGGTTAAAATTAGGATTTTCTCTAAATTTATAATAGAAAAAAAAAATAAATAAACACCAACCCAAACCAAACAAAAAACCAAAAACAAACAAACAAACAAAAAACCAAACAAAAAACCAAAAACAAACAAACAAACA
>SWJQ01001215.1:67078-78297 GCA_007252995.1 Zosterops borbonicus | reverse complement strand
TTTAGGGGGTCTGGAAGGGATTTGTGGGCTGGGATGAATTTGGAGGGGCTGGAAAGGGATTTGGGGGGGACTTGAAGGAATCTGGGGAAACTGGAACTGATTTTTAGGGGACTGGGAGGGGATTGGGGGCTGGAATGGATTTTTGGGGGACCTGGAGGGATTTGAGGGGGCCAGGACGGGATTTGGGGGGGACTGGGACTCACTGGGAGGAAACCAGGGGGTCTTGGGGAGGATTGGGGCAGTTTTGGGGGGCTGGGGACAGTTTTGGGGGTGCTGGGGATTGGCTGTAGGGTTTGGGGTGCTGGAAATGGACTCTGGGGCAGTTCTGGGGTGTTTTGGGGACACTGTGGCATTTTTGGGGCGGGGTTTTTGGGCTCTGGGGGGTTCAGGGAGATTTGGGGTGACCCCTGACCCCAAATCCCCCCATTTTTTTGCCCCCTGACCCCAATTTCCCCTGTCTCTCCCCAGCTGCCGCCGATGCCGTGGGAAATCATTGACGCCATCAAAAAAGGCGGGAACGGCTCTGAGGTGGGCGGGGCTTGAGTATGATTGACAGTCTGGGGGGGCCTGAGGATGTGGTTAACAGCCTGGTGGGCGGGGCTTCAGGATGTGATTGTCAGTCTGGTGGGCGGGGCTTGAGGGTGTGATTGATAGTGTGGTGGGCGGGGCTTGAGACTGAGTGACAGTCTGGGCGGGGCTTGAGGATGTGATTGACAGTGCGGTGGGCGGGGCTTTAACTGTCAAATACCCTTTGGGGCGTGACTTAGACAAGCCTCTCCCATAGGAGGGCGTGTCTTTAATGTCCTTTTATGGTGTTTTAAGGGGCGGGGTTTAATAGGCCACGCCCATTAGTGGGTGAAGCATTGTTGAAGGAGTGGGGGCCATACTTTTTTCTTAAAACGGCAACACACTCTTAAAAGGGCAATGGGTTCTTTATAGGGTAATACACCTTTAAAATGGCAATGCACTCTTAAAAGGGCAATGCTCCTTTAAAAAGGTGACACAGTCTTAAAAGGGCAATGCATTCTTAGGGGGTAATGAGTTCTTAAAAGGGCAACACACATTTAAAGGGCAACATGTTTTTAAAAGGGCAATGCATCTTTAAAAGGGTAATGTGTTTTTAAAAGGGTAATGGGTTCTTAAAAGGGCAGTGCACTGTTAAAAGGGTAATGTAACCTTCAAAGGGTGATGTTCCTTTAAACGGGAATGTGTTCTTAAAAGGGCAATATCACCCACTGTATTCTTAAAGCCCCAGTTCCCCATTCCCTCCCTGTGGGGCTGTTTTGGGGCTCCCCCACCTCACACTAATCCTGATCCCCATCCCCAATTCCAGCCCCCAGCAGAACTGCAGCTCTGCACCACCATCTCCCTTTGCTCTCATGAACTCTCTCTTCTCCTGTTGCATTTTGGGGCCATTCTGGGGCCATTTTCCCAGGAGCAGGACCATTTTAGGACCATTTTGGGGCCATTTTGAGACTCTCTAACCCCATCTTCTCTCTCTTTTAGCCCCCAGCAGAACTGGAACTCTGCATGACTTTCTCACCCCACCAAACCCTCCCTAACCCTCTTTTTTCTCTCTTTTTCAGCCCCCAGCAGAACTGGAACTCTGCACCACCATCTCCTCCCTCCGTTCCCGTGAACTCTCCCTGCTCCTGTTGCATTTTAGGGCCATTCTGGGGCCATTTTAGGGCCATTTGGGGCCATTTCAGAACTCCCTAACCCTCATTTCTCTCCATTCCAGCCCCCAGCAGATCTGGAGCTCTGCACGACTCTGTCCCCCCTTTACTCCTGGGAACTCTTTCTCCTGCTGGGTCGTTTTAGGGCCATTTTGTGGCCATTTTGGGCCTCTCTCACCCCACATTAACTCTGATTTCTCTCCATTCCAGCCCCCAGCAGAACCGGAATTCTGCATGACTTTCTCACCCCACCAAACCCTCCCTAACCCTCTTTTTTCTCTCTTTTTTAGCCCCCAGCAGAACTGGAACTCTGCACCACCATCTCCCTTTGCTCTCATGAACTCTCCCTCCTCCTGTTGCATTTTGGGGCCATTCTGGGACCATTCTGGGGCCATTTTCCCAGGAGCAGGACCATTTTAGGACCATTTTGTGGCCACTTTGAGACTCTAACACCTCTCTCCTCTCTCTTTTCCAGCCCCCAGCAGAACTGGAGCTCTGCACCACCGTCTCCTCCCTCCGTTCCCGTGAACTCTCCCTCCTCCTGGGCCAGACCCACCCCGTCCCCTCTGTCCCCCCGTCGCTGTCCCTGCTCCGCCTTTGGGACCAGAGCGAGCGGTACCTGCTGCTGCTCAACCCCCACCCCGGGGTGCTCAAACCCTTCTCGGGGCTCCAACAGCCCCCAGGGGGGTCCCAGGGGCCCCTTGTGCCCCCCGAGGTGACGCTGAGGTTCAGCACGGGGCCGGTGGTGCCGGGGCAGTTGGAGCTGAGGTTGGAGGAGCTCAAAGTGGGGCCCTACGACGGGATGTTGTTGGGCTTTCCATATAAAGGGTGAATTATTTAACCCCAAAAATCAGAATTTGGGCACCCAGAGAGAGTTTTGTGTCAGTGTGGGGGGGTTGTTGTGGGTCTTGTTTGGTTTTTTGGGGGGATTTTTTGGTGTTTTTTCTCAAGTCTGAAGCTCAAAACTCCTTTTTTTGTTTAGGGTTTTTTCTTTTTTCTTCTTGGTTTTTGGGGAGTTTCTTTTCTTGTATTTCCTACCCCTTAAAATGCCTTTTTTGGGGTATTTTTCCTCCCTCCTTTTGGGTTTTTCTCTCTGTTGTTGGGGTTTTTGGGGTTCCCCCTCCAATCCTGAATAAACGAGCAGCATTTCTGTCCTTGTCTCTGACTCTGCTGATTTTTGGGGGGCTCTGAGTGACCCCCTCCCAAGATTTGGGGGGTCCCAGACCCCAAATTAGGGGAGGGGGAGGATTTTTGGGCTCTTGGGGGGAAATTTGGGGGGACGGGACCCCCCAAAAATCAGGGGGGGACTCCAAAAATGGGGAAAATCAAAGCCAAAATTGGGGAAAATCAAATCCAAAATGGGAAAAATCAAACCTAAAATGGGAGAAATCAACCCCCAAACGAGGGTCGGGATCCTCAAGGGGTCCCTATGAATTTTGGGACCCCCCAAAAAAGGGGCGTGGTCACCTTTGGGCGTGGCCAGGACTGTAAAAAGGGGACAGGACAGAGACTCTGGATTGAATTTTGGGGGATCTGGGGAAGAATCTCAATTCCCTGAGGCTTTTTGGGGTCTCCCAGCTTTTGGCAAGGACAAATTAATTTTTAAAGCGCTGCGGCTCCTTTAAGAAATCACGCCTTGTTAAGCCACGCTCACTTCCGGTATTCGCACATTGCCGGAAGTGATGCACCGGAAGCGGAAGTGGTGGAAGCGGAACAGGAAGCGGCGCCATGAAGCTCCTCACGCACAACCTGCTGAGCTCGCACGTCCCGGGGCTGCGGCCCGGGGGGGGGTTCCCGCTGCGGATTGAGGTGCGGGAGGGGAAATGTGAGGGGAGAGACCCCCCTGAGCCCCCCCCCGGTACCGGCTCCGCCCTCCCCGGTTCGCGGTCGGTGCCGCCTCGTGGAGATCCCGTTACCCCCGTTCTCTGTTCCGTTATTTTCTTGGAGTTTCTACCGTTAATCAGCGGGGATTTCTTCTGTTAAATTTTCCATTAAACCTCCTGTTAAATGTCCCGTTAAACCTCCCGTTAAACCCCCATTGCCCCCGGTACATCCCTGTTAAAGCCCCCGTTAAAACCCCATTGCCTGTCCCCGTTAACTCCCCCGTTAATCCCCCGTTAAACTCTCCGTTAAACCTCCCGTTAAACCCACATTGTCCCCGTTAAATCCCCCGTTACCCCCCCAGGCCGCCGAGGTCCGGGTCTGTTATTTCCCCGTTATTTCCCCATTATTTCCCCCCAGGCCGCCGAGGTCCGGGTCCGGTTGGAACCCCCATTAATGCCCCGTTAACCCCCGTTATTCCCCGNCGTTAAACTCTCCGTTAAACCTCCCGTTAAACCCACATTGTCCCCGTTAAATCCCCCGTTACCCCCCCAGGCCGCCGAGGTCCGGGTCTGTTATTTCCCCGTTATTTCCCCATTATTTCCCCCCAGGCCGCCGAGGTCCGGGTCCGGTTGGAACCCCCATTAATGCCCCGTTAACCCCCGTTATTCCCCGTTATTTCCCCCCAGGCCGCCGAGGTCCGGGTCCGGCCCGTCCCGTTCAACGCCGCCTTCGTGTCCCGCCTGGTGCCGCGGCTGCGCTGGGACGCGCTCAGGGAGGCGGCCGAGAGCGTGAGCGGGGACGGGGATGGGGAACCGGGACTGGGACGGGGAAACCGGGACTGGGATTGGGAGCGTGAGCGGCGACGGGGATGGGGAACCGGGACTGGGACGGGGAAACCGGGAGAATCAGGAACGGGAACAGGGACGGGGAACCGGGACTGGGATCAGGAGCCTGAGCGGGGATGGGAATGGGATTGGGACTGAGGAGAACTGGGATTGGGAGAGGAACAGGGATGGGAACGGGGAACCGGGAGAACTGGGACGGGAACAGGATTGGGGACANCGGGGAAACCGGGAGAATCAGGAACGGGAACAGGAACAGGGACGGGGAACCGGGACTGGGATCGGGAGCATGAGCGGGGATGGGAATGGGATTGGGACTGAGGAGAACTGGGATTGGGAGAGGAACAGGGATGGGAACGGGGAACCGGGAGAACTGGGACGGGAACAGGATTGGGGACAGGATTGGGACCGAGGAGAACTGGGATTGGGACAGGGACAGGAGAACTGGGACGGGAACGGGGATGGGAACGGGATCGGGGACGNGGGACGGGAACAGGATTGGGGACAGGATTGGGACCGAGGAGAACTGGGATTGGGACAGGGACGGGAACGGGGACGGGAGAACTGGGGGAACCAGGACTGGGACAGGATTGAGGGGGAACCAGGAGCAGAACTGGGATCAGGAACGGGGACAGGACCAGGAAGAACTGGGACTGGAATGGGAATGAAGGAACTGGGGGAGAACCGGGACTGGGATTGAGACAGGAAGCAGGTTCAGGACCAGGACTGGGATCAGGGGGAACCAGCCCCAGGGGGGACTGGGATCAGGGGGAGAACCGGGAGCAGGACTGGGATTGGGAGGAGCTGGGACTTGGGGGGGAACCAGGACCGGGACCAGGATCAGGACTGGGGGGAACCGGGACTGGGACAGGACCAGGACTGGGACTGGGAGGAACCGAGACCAGGACTGGGTTGGGACTGGGACGGGGGGAACCATGATTGAGGGGAAACCAGGATCAGGAGTGGGACAGGACCAGGACCAGGACTGAGGAGAACCAGGACTGCAGGGGGGAACCAGGACAGCAGGAACCAGGACTGGGGGGAATCAGGATCAGGGAGAGAACCGGGACTGGGGCAGGACCAGGACCAGGATCAGGGGAGAACTGGGACTGAGGGGGGAACTGGGACAGGGCCAGACTGGGATCCTGGAGGGAACTGGGACTGAAGGGAACCGGGACAGTGGGAGGACCGGGAGCCGGGGAGAACCACGGGGTGTCAGTTTGGGGGGAATGTGGGGGGAAATTTGGGGGATCTGAGGGGGATTTGGGGGTCTGGGGGAAATTTAGGGAGGATTTTGGGGGTCTGGGGAGGATTTTGGGCGGGATTTGGGGAATCTGAAGGGATTTTTGGGGTCTGGAGGGGAATTTGGGGGAAATTTTGCGGGTCTGGGGGAAAAACTTGGGGGCTCCAGAGGAAAAAGGGGGTTTGGAAGGGGTCGGTTTGGGGGGCTCAGGACTCTCAGATTTGGGGGGTCTCAGGTTGGGGGGGGTCTCAATTTTGTCTCAGTGTCACATTTGGGGGCTCTGGGGGGGCCCATTCTGATTTTGGGTGTCCAGAACCTCCAGGGGAAAGAGAATTTTTTTGGGGGAGAACAACCCCAACTTTTTTGAGAACACCTCTCAAATATTTTTTATGGGACCTACCCACCTTTGTAACCTCATTTATTCATCTGAGAGCTCCCAAATCCTTCTCTTAAACCTTTTTTATTTATTTTTTATCCCCAAAAAACCAGCTGGGCCACCCCTCGGAGCTGCCCCCCGAGCCCCTCCCCGACTACGAGGCCAACGAGGAGTTTCTGCGCCGCCTCCACCACGTCCTGCTGGAGGTCAGGGGGGTCCCCACACCGCTGGGGGGGTCCCCAAATCTCGGGGACACCCCCCTGACCCTCATTTCTCCCCCCTTTGGGCAGGTGGAGGTGCTGGAGGGGTCCCTGCAGTGCCCGGACTCGGGACGACGCTTCCCCATCTCCAGGGGGGTCCCCAACATGCTCCTGACTGAGGAAGAAGCTTGAAAAAAACCCCCAAATTTATCATTTTTGGGGTCTCCAAAATGGATTTGAGACCCTCCTTGGATAAAGGATTATTTGGAGTGGGGAAAAAAACCCGAATTGCTGCGGTTTTGCCTCAAAAAAATGGACTCAAATTTAATTTTTTCTCCCATTCCTGTGTTTAAATGGGGGCGTGGCTTGAGTGTCCTCATTTGCATATGGGCGTAGTCTTGATGAAGCCGCGCCCCTTTATGCAAATTAAGTTCTTCCTATTTGCATTTTTGGCGGGAATTGTTTTATTTGCATAAAAAGCAAAAATTTCCCTTTTTTTTGTCCCCAAATTCCCTTTTCTTCTCCCTCCTTCCCAAATTTCCCCATTTAGCCCCAAATATTTTTATTCCCTCTAAAATTTCACCTTTTTTTTCCCCTAAATTCCCATTTTTATCTCCAAATCTCCCAGTTCCACCCTCAGGTCTCCCTCCTTTGTCCCAATTCCCTCTTTTTGTGCCCCCAAATCCTGAATTTACCTCAAAAATCTCATTTCACCCTAAATTTTTTTATATTTTGCCACCAAATCCACCTTGGTGCCCCAATTCCCTTATTTTTTTTAGCCCCCAGACCATTTCTCTCCATTCCAAACCCATTTTTCCCCCAAAACTCCATTTCCTTCCCCCTTACTTCCCTCCCCATGTTCTACCCTCTTACATTTATAACTTCCCCCATAAATTTAATAAAAAAAACTTTTTTTGGCCAAATATTTGGGCCAAATCGCCACTTTTTGAGTCTTTTTGAGGATCCTCTTGTGGGCTGGGGACAAAGGGAGGTGATTTTGGGGAGGACCCGGGAGGATCCAGGAGGTCTTTGGAGGACTTGGGAGGTCCTTGGAGGATTCAGGAGGATCCAGAAGGACTTTGGAGGACCTGGGAGGTCCTTGGAGGACCCGTAAGGCCCTTGGAGGACCCGGTTCCTCTCTATGATCCCTGAGCGCCTCCTGGCGGCCGCCACCCCTCCTCCCGCTCGTCTCGGTGGCTTTAGCCGGAAGTGACGTCAGCGCGGCGCGCCGCCGGATGTGGCGTCAGTGCGCAGCGGCAGCGGCCTGAGGCGGGAGCGGCGGTTGGAGCGGCCCGAGGGGACGGTGAGGGCGGGGGGGGCCCTGGGGACACTGAGGGGACACTGAGGGGACGCTGAGGGGACGCTGAGGGGACACCGGGGACAGGGAGGGGACTTGGAGGGGCGGGGAGGGGGCGGGAGGACCGGGAGGGGGGAAATGGGAGGGGCGAGAAGGGCCCGAGGGGCGGGACGGGGCGGGGGAGGCGGTGAGGGGCGGCGGGGCCGGGATGTCGCCTCAGTGTCCCCTCAGAGTCCCCTCAGTGTGTCTCCAGAGTCCCCTCAGAGTCTCCTCAGTGTCCCCTCGGTGTCCCCTTAATGTCCCCTCGGTGTCCCCTTAATGTCCCCAGAGATGTTCCCTTAATGTCCCCCCAGTGTCCCCTCAGTGTCCCTGCAGTCCCTGTCCCCGCTCTGTCCCCGCGTCCCCTCAGGGTCCCCATTCCCCCCGGTACCCGCCGCCGCCGGCCCTGTCCCTGTCCCCAGAGTGTCCCCAGGGCCCCCCGGCTCTGTCCCTGTCCCCACCCTGTGCCGGTGTCACTCAGTCTGAGCTGTCCCAGTGTCCCCTCCCTGTCCCTCCCTGTCCCATCCCTGTTCCCGTCCCAGCCCTGTTCCCAACTCTGTCCCTGTCCCATCCTTGTCCCCTCCCTGTCCCTCACTGTCCCCTCACTGTCCCCTGTGTCCCCAGGCGCCATGTCCCCTCCCTGTCCCTCACTGTCCCCTCACTGTCCCCTTAGTGTCCCCACTGTCCCCCCATTGTCCCCTCACTGTCCTGTGTCCCCTCCCTGTCCCCAACTGACCCCTCAGTGTCCCCATTGTCCCCTCCCTGTCCCTCCCTGTCCCCTCAGCGTTCCCATGGTGTCCCCTCACTGTCCCCTGTCCCCTCACTGTCCCCTCCCTGTCCTCACTGTCCCTGTCCCCAGGCGCCATGTCCCCTCACTCTCCCCTCCCTGTCCCCTCACTGTCCCTGTCCCCAGGCGCCATGTCCCCTCCCTGTCCCCTCACTGTCCTCACTGTCCCTGTCCCCAGGCGCCATGTCCCCTCACTCTCCCCTCCCTGTCCCCTCACTGTCCCTGTCCCCAGGCGCCATGTCCCCTCCCTGTCCCCTCACTGTCCTCACTGTCCCTGTCCCCAGGCGCCATGTCCCCTCCCTGTCCCCTCCCTGTCCCCTCACTGTCCCTGTCCCCAGGCGCCATGTCCTCGACGTCACAGAAGCACCGGGACTTTGTGGCGGAGCCGATGGGGGAGAAACCCGTGGGGACCTTGGCCGGGATCGGGGACGTGCTGGGCCGGAAACTGGAGGAGAAGGGCTTCGACAAGGTGGGGACACCTGGGGACAGCTGGGGATACCTGGGGACACCTGGGGACATTGGGGACACTGAGGAAGGGTTTGGACAAGGAGGGGACATTGGGGACACCCCTGGGGACACGTGGGGGACACTGGGGACTCTGGGGACACCCATGGGGACGTTGGGGACATCTGGAGACACCTGGGGACACCTCTGGGGACAGTGGGGACACCTGGGGGCATCTAGGGACACCTGGGGACATTGGGGACACCCCTGGGGACACCTGGGGACTTTGGGGACACCTGGGGACACCTGGGACACCTGGAGAAAGCTCTGGGGACACCTGAGGACAAGTCTGGGGACACCTCTGGGGACATTGGGGACACCTGGGGACTTTGGGGACACCCCTGGGGACACTGAGAGGGGGCACAGGGAGGGACCACAAAGACCAGGAGCTGTTTGGGGTCACTCAGGGGGGTCTCAGTGACCCCTGGCCGTGTCCCCAAGCCCCTGGTGACATCCCTGTCCCCTCCCTGTCCCCTCCCTGTCCCCATGTCAGGTGTATGTGGGATCAGGATCTCTTGGGGACACGGGGCNCTCAGGGGGGTCTCAGTGACCCCTGGCCGTGTCCCCAAGCCCCTGGTGACATCCCTGTCCCCTCCCTGTCCCCTCCCTGTCCCCATGTCAGGTGTATGTGGGATCAGGATCTCTTGGGGACACGGGGCTGGGGCGGGTCAGGAGCTGTTTGGGGTCACTCAGGGGGGTCACAGGGTGTCTCCAAGCCCCTGGTGACACTGCTGTCCCCTCCCTGTCCCCTGGGTGCCCTGGCAGGCCTACGTGGTGCTGGGGCAGTTCCAGAATCTCTTGGGGACACGGGGCTGGGGCGAGTCAGGAGCTGTTTGGGGTCACACAGGGGGGTCTCAATGACCCCTGGCCGTGTCCTCACAGCCCTGGTGACACCGCTGTCCCCTCCCTGTCCCCTCACTGTCACCACGTCAGGTGTTTATAGTGTTCATAGTGCTGGGGCAGCTCTGTAAGGATCGGGATCTCTTGGGTTGGGGCGGGTCAGGAGCTGTTTGGGGTCGCTCAGAGACCCCTGGCTGTGTCCCCAAGCCCCTGGTGACAGCCCTGGTGACACTGCTGTCCCCTGGGTGCCCTGGCAGGCCTACGTGGTGCTGGGGCAGTTCCTGGTGCTGCGCAAGGACGAGGAGCTGTTCCGGGAGTGGCTCAAGGAGACGTGCGGGGCCAACGCCAAACAGAGCCGGGACTGCTCGGGCTGCCTGAGGGAGTGGTGTGACGCCTTCCTCTGAGCCCCCTCCCCAAACCGGGCACCCTGGACCCCCCCTGGGCCCCAAAATACACCCTGTGCACCTCAAAATACCCCCCTGGGCCCCAAAATCCCCTCCAGTGCACCCCAAAATACACCCCTGTGCCTCAAAATCCCTCCAGTGCACCCCAAATCCTCCCCTGTGCCTCAAAATCCCCCCCTGGGCCCCAAAATCTTCCCTGTGTCCCAAAATCCCTTCCCTGTGCACCCCAAAATCTTCCTGGTATCCAAACCCTGCCTGGCATCTCAAAATTCTCCCCCCCCCACCCAGTTCTCTGCGAGTTTTGGTTGCTGGAGGGTCCTTGGAGGGGTTGGGGGTTCCCCAAAATTGTCCTGAGGAGCCCAAAATTCCTCCAGGGATCTCAAAATCATCCTGGGGAGCCCAAGATTCTTCCAGGGACCCCAAAACCATCTCTGGGGACATAAAAAACACCTCTGGGGATCCCAAAACTCTCCCAGGAGCCCCAAAAACACCTTTGGGGACCCAAAATTTCCCCAGGAGCCCCCAAACGACCTCTGGGGACCCCAAAATCACCCCACGAACCCCAAAACCACTTCTGGGGAGCCCAAAATCCCTCCCAGGAGCCCCCAAACCACCTCTGGGGACTCAAAAACCATCTCTGGGGACCCCAAAACTTGCCCAGGAACCCCAAAACCATCACTGGGGATCCCAAACTCCCCCAGGAGCCCCAAAACCATCTCCGGGGACCTCAAAACCTCCCCAAGGACCCCCCAACCCTCCCCATTTCCCCCCTCCCCCACCCGTGGGACCCCCAAACCGGTGCTGCCCCCCCAAAAAAAACCCAAAAATCACCCTTGGGGAGGGTCCCACTCCTCCCTCACCCCCCCAAAAAAAACCCACCTTTTGGGGGGCTGAGGGGGGTCCCCACCCCCTCCCCCTCCCCCCAGCACAGGGGGGGATTTTGGGGTGCCCCTCCCCCCACGCCATTAGTGTTACTTTGGGGTGCCCCCCCCGCCCCTCCCCCCACAGGGGGGTCTGTGTTATTTTGGGGGTGCCCCTCCCCCCCTCCCCCTCGGGGTTTGTTTCTAAACTGATTTTCTAAACAATAAAGGTTTTGCTGTGCTGCACCTGGGACACGGCCTGAGATTTTTGGGGGTCTGGGGAGGGATTTGGGGGGTCTAAGGGCAGAATTTGGGTGTTGAGGGGAG
>SWJQ01001214.1:42868-60808 GCA_007252995.1 Zosterops borbonicus | reverse complement strand
TATATTATATATAATTATAATGTTAATATATTATTATATGATTATAATATAATGTTAATATATTATGTATATAATTATAATGTAATGTTAATATATTATATATCTCATTATAATATAATGTTAATATATTATAATAATTATATATAACATTAATATAATGTTAATGATGATACAATGGCAGCTTTAATTGCTGAGTGGGTTTTTTTAAATAGAAAAACAAAGAATTATCAGCTGTGATGGAAAGTAGAATTTGCAAAGGCAACCACTCCTCTCAGGAAAGAACTGCAGGAAATTTTTGCTTAAATCCCTAGAAATTTATTTTAAAATAAAATAAATTTATTTTAAATTTCTTTTTAAATTGTCCATGAGCAATCACTGCAGCGAGTCTTAGTGGAAATTGGGATTCTCTGGCACAGACACCCTGTGGAAATTCAGATTATCTGGCACAGTTTGAGGCATTTCTCTGTAATTTTAAGATCCACACTGAGAAATCCAACTTTACCCAGGGCAGGGCAGGATTTTATCACTAAGAGCAGAAATTCAGGGAATGGAATCAGGGAATTCTGGAATTATTCAGGCTGGGAAAGGTTTCCAAGCTCATCTTGTTGGGAATATCTTGAACAAGGAAAAGGAAACCACCCCAAGGGCCACAATCCTCAGAAATGCCTTGGAATGAACAAACCCATTTAATTACAATTTACTTTTACAATTTAATTTAATTACAATTACTCTGAAATGAAGAGTTCTGTGAACTGGAAAATTTTGGACAAATCCTTTTTCCAGGATTATTTCTGGATCCATCTGAAAAATCAGAATGAGGCTGACTTGGGTCTTTGGGAATTTAATTTTCCCATTTAAATATTTGAGACTAAACCATTATTATTATTATTATTATTGTTGTTGTTGTTGTTATTATTTTTTTCAGATTAGATATTTAAATACCCATTGAATCAAGGAGTTTTCCCATCTCACTGTTCTGGTTTTGCTGTTTCTGGCCACAATAAAAAGAGCTGGTACAAGATTTTCTACAAGCAAATTTTTGAGCATAAAATACAATAATAATAATAATAATAATAATAATAATAATAATAATAATAATAATAATGGTTTTACTATTATTATTATTATTATTATTATAAATATCCATATCTATTTGGTTCTGCATTCCAGAGGAAAATTAGGATTACCTGTGAATTATCCCTGCCTGAATTATTCTTCCTCTTTCAGGAACATTCACTGGATGTTTTGCTTAAAATCTGGCAGTGAAATCCTTCCCATGAATTAAATTCTTTGTCCAAATCATGCCATTAATTCAATTTCTATATAATTTAGATGGGATTAATTGAATTTCTATATAATTTATATCCCTCACAGTGGGTTTTTCTCCTCCTGGAACTTCCCAAACATCCCCAGGGCACTTTCCATGTCACCACATCAAAAAACACACACAGAACCAGGAAAGAGATAAGAAGCAAATGTGCAAAATTTATTATGTTCTTCAATGCACACAGGGATAGGGAATTTATAAAATTAGGTAGTATCTTCAAAATTAAAAAAAATAAAATAAAAACAGTAAAAAAGGATATATATAAACACCAAGAGTTCCTATTCAGAACAAAAACCAGCAGCCCCATGGGAGGCTCAAACCCAGCTGACTCCAGAGCATTTTCTTCATTAAAAAAATAAGGTATTTAAAAAAAAAATCCTCTGGAAGACAGTGGAGTCAGCATGGAAAACAAGGATTATGGCAACTGAAATGTGACTGCAGCACATCCTGATTGTCCAAAGCAAAGTTTGTTGGTGACACAGGACTGAGCTGGGGAAGGCATTTCCTGATTTCACTGATTGTTCTACAGGGGGTTTGGGGAGATCCCAAAGCTCATCCCAAATCCATGGCAGGGACACCTCCCCCTGTGCCCAGGGTCAGTGCCCAGCCTGGGATGGGGCACTGCAGGGACAGGGGGGAGTGGAACCAGCCCTGGAGCATCTCCAGACACAGCCGTGGGGAATCCGGGGAGGAATCCCATGGGGAATCCCATTGGGAATCCCATTAGGAATCCTGTGAGGATGCCCATGGGGAATCCCATTAGGAATGCCATTAGGAATACTGTCAGGAATCCCATGGGAATCCTGTGAGGAACCCCGTGAGGAATCCTATGAGGGATCCTGTGAGGAGGAATCCCATTAGCAATCCCATTAGGAATCCCATGAGGAATCCCCTGAGGAACCCTATGAGGANATGAGGGATCCTGTGAGGAGGAATCCCATTAGCAATCCCATTAGGAATCCCATGAGGAATCCATGAGGAACCCTATGAGGCATCCCCTGAGGAATCCTCTGAGGAATCCATGAGGAATCCCATGAGGAGGAATCTCATGAGGAATCCTGTGAGGAATCCCATAAGGAACCCCATGAGGAGGAATCTAGTGGGGAATCCTGTGAGGAATCCCCTGATGAATCCATCAGGAATCCCATCAGGAACCCCATAAAGAGGAATCTCATGAGGAATCCTGTAAGGAATCCCATGAGGAATCCCATAAGGAGGAATCTTGTGAGGAATCCCATCAGGAATCCCCTGAGGAGGAATCTCATGAGGAATCCTGTAAGGAACTCCATCAGGAACCCCATGAGGAACCCCGTGAGGAATCCCATCAGTAACCCCATGAGGAGGAATCTCATGAAGAATCCTGTGAGGAATCTCATTAGGAACCCCATGAGGAATCCATAAGGAATCCCATCAGGAATCCCATCAGTAACCCCAGGAGGAATCCCATTAGGAATCCTGTGAGAAATCCCATAAGGAACCCCCTGAGGAACCCCACCCTCCTCACTGCTGCTCCTCCTGCTCCTTTGGCACCTTCATCTCTGGACCTGCTGAGCCAAGCACAGGGAGAAGTGAGAATTCCACAGGATTGTGTGTCCAGCCTGGATTTCCTCTGGCTCTGTAAACACTGGGAGCAGCTCCACAAGGAGGAGCAGCTCTGCTGGAGCAGGGAGGGTCTGCTCAGACCATCAGCTTCAAGTAGAGAAGTGTCCAAAGCTGCTCCTGGGGACACCAGGGACATTCCCAGCTCTGGGAACACAAACCCAGCCATCCCAAAGGTCACCGTGTCCCATTCAGGATCCCAAAGGTCACAGTGTCCCCCTGAGGATCCCAAAGGTCACCATGTCCCATTCAGGATCCCAAAGGTCACCGTGTCCCATTCAGGATCCCAAAGGTCACAGTGTCCCCCTGAGGATCCCAAAGGTCACCATGTCCCATTCAGGATCCCAAAGGTCACCGTGTCCCATTCAGGATCCCAAAGGTCACAGTGTCCCCCTGAGGATCCCAAAGGTCACCATGTCCCATTCAGGATCCCAAAGGTCACCGTGTCCCATTCAGGATCCCAAAGGTCACAGTGTCCCCCTGAGGATCCCAAAGGTCACCATGTCCCATTCAGGATCCCAAAGGTCACCGTGTCCCATTCAGGATCCCAAAGGTCACAGTGTCCCCCTGAGGATCCCAAAGGTCACCATGTCCCATTCAGGATCCCAAAGGTCACCGTGTCCCATTCAGGATCCCAAAGGTCACAGTGTCCCCCTGAGGATCCCAAAGGTCACCATGTCCCATTCAGGATCCCAAAGGTCACCGTGTCCCATTCAGGATCCCAAAGGTCACAGTGTCCCCCTGAGGATCCCAAAGGTCACCATGTCCCATTCAGGATCCCAAAGGTCACCGTGTCCCATTCAGGATCCCAAAGGTCACAGTGTCCCCCTGAGGATCCCAAAGGTCACCATGTCCCATTCAGGATCCCAAAGGTCACCGTGTCCCATTCAGGATCCCAAAGGTCACAGTGTCCCCCTGAGGATCCCAAAGGTCACCATGTCCCATTCAGGATCCCAAAGGTCACCGTGTCCCATTCAGGATCCCAAAGGTCACAGTGTCCCCCTGAGGATCCCAAAGGTCACCGTGTCCCATTCAGGATCCCAAAGGTCACCATGTCCCATTCAGGATCCCAAAGGTCACCGTGTCCCATTCAGGATCCCAAAGGTCACAGTGTCCCCCTGAGGATCCCAAAGGTCACAGTGTCCCCCTGAGGATCCCAAAGGTCACCGTGTCCCATTCAGGATCCCAAAGGTCACCGTGTCCCATTCAGGATCCCAAAGGTCACCGTGTCCCCCTCAGGCTGGGATTTCCATCACAAAGAGGTTTGAAGTGCTTGTGAAGTTGACAATCCCAATAAATGAGTTTTGTTTTTGTTTTTTTTTTTCCCACAGTTACATGATTTCCTTTTCCAGTGTTTCTTTGGATCCTTGGCTCCCGGAAGAGTTGTTGTCGTTGGAGTAATTCCCAGAGTCTCGACTGCTGTGTTTGGAATGTTTGTAGTCTGTGAAATCAATTTCAGTTCCCTCCTCTGTGATCATGGACTCAATGACACAGCAGTGCTCCACTGGCTCCTCTGCAGCTGACAGGTAAGGGCTGCTGAAAGGCTCTGCTCCAAACCCCTGAGGGCAGAAACAGCAAGGGGAAGAGGTAAATCTTCATAAATAGTCATTATATACTGATTTAAGTCATTAAATACTGATTCTGCTTAACACCAGAGTCATATAAATGTGATTTATCAGATTGTTTCCTGTGAAGGTGCTGAGCCCTGGCACAGGGTGCCCCTGGATCCCTGGAGTGCCCAAGGCCAGGCTGGACATTGGGGACAGTCGGAGGTGTCCCTGCCATGGCAGGGGTGGCTCTGGGTGGGATTTAAGGTCCCTCCCAATCCAATCCAATCCAATCCAGTCTGGGGTTCCATGTTCATGTTGAGCAGCATCGTGTGGTTTTCTACCCCCAAACTCACCACTTGTTTCCCTAAATTCACCAACTCAGAATTAGGATAAAGTTTAGTTAGTTTAGTTCAGAATCCCCAAATCCCTGAGGCTGGAAAAGCCCTCCCAGAACATCCCAGCTGTGCCCACCTTGTCCCCAGGGCAGAGCTCTGAGTGCCACCTCCAGGTGACACCTCCAGGGCTGGGCACTCCAAAGCTCCCTGGGCAGCCCCTGCCAAGGCCTGAGCCCCCTTTCCATGGGGAAATTCCTGCTGCTGGCCAAGCTGAGCCTCCCCTGGCCCAGCCTGAGGCCGTTCCCTCTCCTCCTGTCCCTGTTCCCTGCGAGCAGAGCCCAACCCTCCATAATAATTAATTAATAATATTAATAACAGTGCTAATGATTAGTAATTTAAGTCAGGAATAGAAAGACAAATATTTGCAGGAAGAGAAAATAAAGACTTTCCTTTTAAAATAATATATTCTGGCCAAAAGCCATGAAAAACAAGCCCTGATAAGAATCCCTGAGTCCTCAATCTCAGAGCTCTTAGGAGAAGATTCTGATTTCTCAAACTCAGCAGGTGGTTGGAATGTTTTGAAATGCTGTCTTAAGGGGTCCTTGCAGAAGATCCCCTCCCTTTGAAGGATCCCAAAAGTCTATTTCCTATAGAACTTTGACTCTTTCAAGAGCTTGAAGTGCCACCTCACACATTTTTCTGTTCCTCTCCTCCTGTCCCTGTTCCCTGGGAGCAGAGCCCAACCCTCCATAATAATTAATTAATAATATTAATAACAGTGCTAATGATTAGTAACTTAAGTCAGGAATAGAAAGACAAATATTTGCAGGAAGAGAAAATAAAGACTTTCCTTTATATATATATATATATATGTATATATAAAATATATTCTGGCCAAAAGCCATGAAACACAAGCCCTGATAAGAATCCCTGAATCCTCAATCTCAGAGCTCTTGGAAGAGGATTCTGATCTCTCTCAAACTCAGCAGGTGGCTGGAAGGTTGTGAATTGCTCTGTTACACACAGGGGTCCCTGCAGAAGATCCTCTCCCTTTGAAGGATCCCAAAAATCTATTTCCTATAGAACTTTGACTCTTTTCAGAGCATGAAGTGCCACCTCACACATTTTTCTGTTCCCTCTCCTCCTGTCCCTGTTCCCTGGGACAGATCCAGCTCCCAGTTCCATCCACACAATCCAACACTAAAAGGTGACTCCAAGATTTTTCTCTCAGCCCTTTTCCTGCTCTCAGTTCTCAGAACTGCAGAATTTCACCCATTACAGCCTGAGGAGGCCACACAAGAATTAAAACAAATTCCAGGTGTTGAGTTGAGATTTCCAAGACACACTTGAAACCTTTTCATTTCTTTTTTTGTCCCTTTTAATTCCAGAACAAGATCCTTGCTGAGCACCCCCTGTGCCAAATGAGATTGGACAAAAAACCCTCTGAAATGAACCTTGGCTGAGCCAGAACTGGTAAAATATTTTTTTTTCATGATTTTTAAAAAAATCTGTGCAAAGGAAGCTGTGAGAAGCCAGAGCTCACCTCGATGTTCAGGGGGGGTTGGCAGGAGGGGAAAAACACATATTTGATTTTGTTGTAGGCTTGGTAGAGCACAAAGACCAGAGGGGTGGCCACCAGCAGCACAACCAGCAGGGCACTCATGAAAATCCCAAAAATGATCAGAGGTAACTGTGAGCCTGAAATTGAGAATAAAAACATTTAGTCCAGTGAATGCAGAAGCAGCAGAAATTAAAGATTAGCCCTGAATGTGCTGCAGAATTTATCAAATAATTCAACATTTCTACATCCCCCAGGGAAAAGTGATGCTGTGTCAGTATCTGAGATAATTTTGCTCCAAGAAACCATAAAATATTTTCCAATACAAGAACACAGAATCACCAAAGCTGGGAAAAAACTCCAAAATTATCCAGTCCCACCATCCCACAGTTTTACAAATTGTGAGGTTTACAGTACTTTTAGTTAACAAATTAAAAAATGGTTCTTATTTTGTTTTTTAATAAGGCTTTTTAAGGATAAACTGCTTAATTAAGAAATTACATTTAAATTATTTTTATTTTTCACTTAATAACTAATTACTTGTGGCCTGTAATGTGGATATATTTTTTTTTTTACCTAATTACAAAATACTATTTGGACTTATGAAGAAGAAGGACTAGTTCCTGCTTTAAAACTTCTATTTGTTTTATATATTTTTTTTTTTGGTTGATATATTTTTTTGGTTTATATATATTTTTGTTTTATAGATATATATTTTGCTTTATATATTTTTTGTTTTATATATATAACTTTAAAAAAATTATTATTATTATATATATTACTATTTTTTAAAATCAATATTATTATTTTAAAAATTTAAACTCTAAGTTTTTTTACTATGTGATATTACACACTTTTATTTAAACCATCTGAGGTATAAAAACATGGAAAAGATTCCATGGTCTGCATTGAAGGCACTGCTTGGATCTAAAGAGATTAATTTAAATAGCAGGATAAAGAAAAAAAGAAATTAAACAATGTCTGCTTTGAGAAAATACACCCCCAAAGCAGTTTACAGTAATAAACCTAAAATACCTGGGAAAAATAGATTAAAATAGTTATTTTGTTCAGATTAAAAGTAGATTTGGGTCTTTTTAGGCTTGAAAAGACACAGCACTGAGGACCACAATATAAATGAAAAATGAATGAATCCTGAACGTGAGCCAGACATTATTTTTACATTTTCTTACCTTTCAGGCAGAAAGTTTCAAAGTCAGAAATTTTCACAGTGTTAATAAAGTTAAAAAAAATTATTATGAATTATCTTCATTATGATTTGTTCTGTTCTAAGTGCAATCCCCCCTCTCTCCTCTACCCTGAGCAGCTTCCAGCCCTGACAAATCTGATTTATCTCCTCAGCAGATCCATTCCCAGAAGGACCACAATATAAATAAATAACTAATGAATCCTGAAGTGAGCCAGGTTTTGCTGTTATCACATTTTCTTACCTTTCAAGGCAGAAATTTTCAGAGTCAGAAATTCTCACAGTGTTAATAAAGTTTTATGTGGCCAATTACCTTCACCATGATGTGAGTGCAATCCCCTCTCTCTCCTCCACCCAGAGCAGCTTCCAGCCCTGACAAATCTGATTTATCTCCTCAGGAGATCCATTCCCAGAAGGACCACAATATAAATGTATAATGAATGAATCCTGAAGTGAGCCAGGCATTTTTTTTTACATTTTCTTACCTTTTAGGCAGAAATTTTCAGTCAGAAATGTTCACGGTGTTGATTAATCAAGTTTTATGTGGCCAATTTCCTTCGCCATGAAGTGAGTGCAATCCCCCCTCTCTCCCTTTGCACCCAGAGCAGCTTCCAGCCCTGACAAATCTGATTTATCTCCTCAGCAGATCCATTCCCAGAAGGACCAAGACAGATCCAAGAACAAATCACCCCCGAAAACACAGAATTCAGCGACCCCTCTCTCCCTGCCCAGCTGCAGGACTGGGGAGTGAAGCTCTCTGTGATTTCCCAGAAAAAAGGACACAATTACAGATGCAGAGGAGGAGGAATGAGGCTGTGCCCACCTGCAGGGGTGTGGATGCATTCCTGCTGGCTGAAGGCACTGCTCTTGTTGTAGGGCTGGGAGAAGGCCTGGACCCTGACACAGTACAGGCTGGAGGGGGACACGTCAGGGACTGTGGCTATGGTCTGCTTCACCTCCTTCTGCTTCACCTCCCCCTGGGAAAACAGCAAAAAACAACAGGAGGGATCAGATCAAATGGAATCTCCAAGAGGTGAGAAGTGCAGCCTGGGGTGGAGAAGTGATTGTGGGAAATGTCAGATATTGCTGTAGCCCCAGCAGGGCTGGAGAGAGTTCCCAGTTCTTCCATATATATAATATAATATAGTAAATATTATATATTTTAAATGTTTCATTTCTTTGAACTCTCAAGTTGTTGTAGCTTCTGCAAAACAAACTGCTTGAAGTTTGTGCAGCCTGGGGTGGAGAAGTGATTGTGGGACATGGCAGATATTGCTGCAGACCCAGAGCCAGAAGGGCTGGAGAGAGTCCATATATATAATACAATAAATATTATATATTTAAAAAAAATTATTTATTTGGACTCTCAAGTTGTTGCAGCTTCTGCAAAACAAACTGCCTGAAGTTTTTGAAGTTTGTGCAGCCTGAGGTGGAGAAGTGATTGTGGAAATGTCAGATGTTGCTGCAGCCCCAGACCAGGCAGAGCTGGAGAGAGTTTCCAGCTCATCCATATATATAATATAATAAATATTGTATATTTTAAATATTTCTTTGGACTCTCAAGTTGTTGTAGCTTCTGCAAAACAAACTGCTTGAAGTTTGTGCAGCCTGGAGTGGAGAAGTGATTGTGGGAAATGTCAGATATTGCTGCAGACCCAGAGCCAGCAGGGCTGGAGAGAGCTCCCAGCCCGTTCATATATATAATACAATAAATATTATATATTTTAAATATTTTATTTCTTTGAACTCTCAAGTTGTTGCAGCTTCTGCAAAACAAACTGCTTGAAGTTTGTGCAGCCTGGGGTGGAGAAGTGATTGTGGGAAATGTCAGATATTGCTGCAGCCCCAGACCCAGCAGGGCTGGAGAGAGTTCCCAGCTCATCCATATATATATAATATAATATAATAAATATATATATTTTAAATGTTTTATTTCTTTGAACTCTCAAGCTCTTGCAGCTTCTGCAAAACAAACTGCTTGAAGTTTTTGAAGTTTGTGCAGCCTGAGGTGGAGAAGTGATTGTGGGAAATGTGAGATGTTGCTGCAGCCCCAGACCCAGCAGGGCTGGAGAGAGTTCCCAGCTCATTCATATATATTATATNGTTTGTGCAGCCTGAGGTGGAGAAGTGATTGTGGGAAATGTGAGATGTTGCTGCAGCCCCAGACCCAGCAGGGCTGGAGAGAGTTCCCAGCTCATTCATATATATTATATAATAAATATTATATATTTTAAATATTTTATTTCTGAAGTTGTTGTAGCTTCTGCAAAACAAACTGCTTGAAGTTTTTGTATTTAAGTGTTCATGCCAGAAAATTTACTTTTCTAGAAATGGCCAAATTTTAGAGTGCACACATTTCCCAATATTTCCAGATGAAACCACGCATATTATTGGCCACTTTTTGAATACTGACCTTTTTGAAAACTATCCTAAACTAAACACCAGCAATATTTGAATGAATTTTTAACGTCATATTGACTAAACATGAGAGAAGCATCACCTCCAGGTGCCTCTGGAATATTTCCAGGAGCTCCAGCACCTCCCACATCCAATAAAATAAATAAACCATAAACTCAGCAAAACTCAGCAAAAACTTCCTGGGCAAGAACCAAGTGCTTCCCCCATTCTGAAATTTCATAATTCCAATTTTCCAGGAAAATTCCTTCCCCGCTGCAGTTTGCTTCCTTCTCTTCTTCCTTTTTACCAATTATTGTAAAAGTTTTTACTCTCAGAAATATTTAAAGAACATGGAAAGAGCCATTAAAATGTGAGGGATTTTTGTGTTGGATGAACTTTTTCACTCACAAAGCCACAGCCTTGGAAATTGAGATTTTAACCCATCACTGGGGGATAAAAATCACAGTGATCAGATTTCTGAAAGAATTAAATAAAAATCTCAGTCACTGAGTGATAAAAATCACAGTGATCAGATTTCTGAAAGAATTAAATAAAAATCTCAATAATTGAGAAATAAAAGTCACAGTGATCAGATTTCTGAAAGAATTAAAGAAAAATCTCAATCACTGAGAGATAAAAATCACAGTGATCAGATTTCTGAAAGAATTAAAGAAAAATCTCAATCACTGAGAGATAAAAATCACAGTGATCAGATTTCTGAAAGAATTAAATAAAAATCTCAATCACTGAGAGATAAAAATCACAGTGATCAGATTTCTGAAAGAATTAAATAAAAATCCCAATCACTGAGAGATGACAATCACAAATATCATGTTTTTCATAGAATCTTTCAGAAAAAAACCCCAATTAATTGAATTTTTTTGAGACTGATACACCACAAATGTGCCTTTTTTGGCAAGGAGCTCCTCAGGGAGAAGTGACCCTCAGGATTTAAGTCAGAATTAATTTTATATTGTATTTCATTAATTTATAAGTCACCTCGTTATCTGAGGAATTCTTCCAGTACAGGATTCTGTAGGACAAATCATAATTATCCCTCATGATTTCCTCAGGTCCTCCTGGAGGAGAAATAATGATGTGGAGCAAAGAGTCACTGAGGTCCAGCCTCACCCCAGGAGGGCCAATCCCATCTGAAAACAAGCAAATAAAAAATTAAAATCCAGCTGGAAAAATACACCTAAAAACATTGCATCAAATATTGTCAGGGAAATCCATGATAACTTTTAAGAAATACAAAGTTAGAAGTGTAATTTCATAGTTTCATTCAGAATATCAAGTCCTGATAAAGTTTTCAGTTATGCAGCAAATACTGTCAGTATAAAAAACCCATAATAAATAAAATAAAAATAAAATCCATGATATTTCTTAAGAAACACAAAGTTAGAAGTTTAATTTCATAGTTTCATTCAGAATATCAAGTCCTGATAAAGACTGCAGTTTGCACCAAATACTCTTAGTGAAATCAATGATAATTTTTAAGAAATACACAGTTAGGAGTATAATTTCATAGTGATATTCAGAATATCAAGTCCTAAGAAAGATTTCAGTTTGCACCAAATACTCTTAGTGAAATCAATGATAATTTTTAAGAAACACAAAGTTAGAAGTTTAAGTTCATAGTTTCATTCAGAATATCAAGTCCTGAGGAAGATTTCAGTTTGCACCAAATACTCTCAGTATAAAAATCCATAATAAATAAAATAAAAAGAAAATCCATTATAATTCTTAAGAAACACAAAGTTAGAAGTTTAAGTTCATAGTTTCATTCAGAATATCAAATCCTGATAAAGATTTCAGTTTGCACCAAATACTCTCAGTGAAATCCATGATAATTTTTAAGAAATACAAAGTTAGAAGTATAATTTCATAATGTTATTTAGAATATCAAGTCCTGAGGAAGATTTCAGTTATGCACCAAATAGTGTTAGTAGAAAATCCATAATAAATAAAATAAAAATAAAATCCATGATAATTCTTAAGAAACACAAAGTTAGAAGTTTAAGTTCATAGTCTTATTCAGAATATCAAGTCCTAAGAAAGATTTCAGTTTGCACCAAATACTCTCAGTGAAATTCATGATAATTTTTAAGAAATACAAAGTTAGAAGTGTAATTTCATAGTTTCATTCAGAATATCAAGTCCTGATAAAGATTTCAGTTGTGCAGCAAATACTATCAGTATAAAAATCCATAATAAATAAAATAAAATCCATGATAATTGTTAAGAAACACAAAGTTACAAGTTTAATTTCATAGTTTCATTCCAGAATATCAAGTCCTGATAAAGATTTCAGTTTGCACCAAATACCGTCAGTGAAATCCATGACAATTCTTAAAAAACACAAAGTTAGAAGTGTAATTTCATAGTGTTATTTAGAATATCAAGTTCTGAGAAACATTTCAGTTATACACCAAATACTCTCAGTGAAATCCATAATTTTTAAGAAACACAAATCTAGAAGTTTAATTTCATAGTGTTATTCAAAATATCAAATCTTGAGGAATATTTAAATTACTCTCACTATACTCTTATGAAATCCTCTCATCTCACAAAGACATTTGGCCCGAATTTTCCTGAGCAATTTCCTTACTCGTTTCCAGAGGATCCACTTGGATTTCGCTGGAGAAACAGGATCTGTTGTGTCCCCTGGCCTGCACCCTGAGGTAATAAAATCCAGTGCTGATGATGGAGGAGAAATTGCAGCAGGTGTTGGTGATGTTCTCACAGCCGGGGACACTGTGCCATTTGTCTGAATAATCAGGGACCTTCTTCTGGTACCCACTGCAAGACACAAGCAAAGAGTTTGGGGGTCAAATCCAGCAAAAAAAATTCCTCAAGAAAATCATGTTTGTTTGGGGCAAAAAGGTCTCTATTGATGAAAAAAAAAACAAAAAAAAAATCAGTATTTTAATGTGAGATATTTCTGAGTGGAGCAATGAAGATGTAAAAAGGGGCAGGAAATATAAATCAGGGTTTTGAGGAAAATTTCAGCCAGAGAAAATGAAATGTTGTGGAAATCCAAGTGAAACTGGAAATCCAAGTGAAAAGTTCTCACGTAGCTCAGGGCTGTCCATGGCTTTCCTGTCATGCCAAAAGAATTCCCAAAATATTCCTCCTCTTCAGGCAGGTCCTGGTCATGGTGTTTATGCAACAGCTGGAGATAGACAGAGCTTTATAGGAATTCTAAATGGGGATTTTGGATGTGATTCAGTGGGTTTTATGGGATGTGATGGGGGTTTTATGGCATTTTTTATGGGTAAAAAGGTCTCTATTGATGAAAAAAAAATCCAAAAAAATTCAGTATTTTAATGTGAGATATTTCTGAGTGGGACAATGAAGATGTAAAAGGGGTCAGGAAATATAAATCAGGGTTTTGAGGAAAATTTCAGCCAGAGAAAATGAAATGCTGTGGAAATTCCAAGTGAAAAGTTCTCCAGGAAATATAAATCAGGGTTTTGAGCAAAACTTCAGCCAGAGAAAATGAAATGTTGTGGAAATCCAAGTGAAAAGTTCTCACGTAGCTCAGGGCTGTCCATGGCTTTCCTGTCATGCCAAAAAATTCCCAAAAAATCCCTCCTCTTCAGGCAGGTCCTGGTCATGGTATTTATGCAACAGCTGGAGATTGACAGAGCTTTACAGGAATTCTAAATGGGAATTTTGGATGTGATTCAGTGGGTTTTATGGGATGTGATGGGGGTTTATGGCATTTTTTATGGGCAAAAAGGCCTCTATTGATGAAAAAAACCCCAAAAAACCACCCAAAAAATCAGTATTTTAATGTGAGATATTTCTGAGTGGAGCAATGAAGATGAAAAAGGGGTCAGGAAATATAAATCAGGGTTTTGAGGAAAATTTCAGCCAGAGAAAATGAAATGTTGTGGAAATCCAAGTGAAATTGGAAATCCAAGTGAAAAGTTCTCACGTAGCTCAGGGCTGTCCATGGCTTTCCTGTCAGGCCAAAAAATTCCCAAATTATAGGAATTCTAAATGGGGATTTTGGATGTGATTCAGTGGGTTTTATGGGATGTGATGGGGGTTTATGGTATTTTTTTATGGCACAGTATGGTTTTTATCTGATTTTCTGTATGTGATCCAATGGGGTTTGATGTGACATGAGGGATATTTCACCTGGCACCAGGAGGTTTTTAGGTGATTTGATGTTTTTTTTATGTGGTACAAGGTTTTTATAAGGTGATAAAATATTTTTTTATGTGATACAGCATTTTTTTAATGTGATACAGCATTTTTTTGAATGTGATATAAGATTTTTCTATGTGATACCAGATTTTTAATGCAATACAAGATTTTTTTATGTGATACAACCTTTTTTATGTGATACAAGATTTTTTTTATACCTTTTTTATGTGATACCAGATTTTTTTAATGTGATACAAGATTTTTTTTATGTGATAAAACATTTTTTTATGTGATAAAACATTTTTTTATGCGATATACCATTTTTTTAATGTGATCCACCATTTTTTATGTGGTCCAACATTTTTTATGTGATCCAACATTTTTTAATGGGATCCAACATTTTTTATGTGGTACAACATTTTCTATGTGATACAAGATTTTTCTATGTGATACAAGATTTTTTAATGTGATACAAAAATTTTTTTATGTGATAAAACATTTTTTTATGTGATACATCATTTTTTTAATGCAATCCAACATTTTTTGATGTGATCCAACATTTTTTTANGATACAAGATTTTTCTATGTGATACAAGATTTTTTAATGTGATACAAAAATTTTTTTATGTGATAAAACATTTTTTTATGTGATACATCATTTTTTTAATGCAATCCAACATTTTTTGATGTGATCCAACATTTTTTTAATGTGATAAAACATTTTTTATGTGATATAACATTTTTGTAATGTGATCCAACTTTTTTTTAATGTGATCCAACATTATTTTATGTGATAAAACATTTTTTATGTGATATAACATTTTTGTGATGTGATCCAACTTTTTTTAATGTGATCCAACATTTTTTTATGTGGTACAAGATTTTTTTAATGTGATAAAACATTTTTAATGTGATCCATTGTTGTTTTTTTTAATGTGGTAAAACATATTTTTATGTGATATAAGATTTTTTATGTGACACTTTTTTTCTTAATGTGATACAACCTTTTTTTTTAATGTGATCCAATATTTTTAATGTGATCCATCATTTTTTAATGTGGTAAAACATATTTTTATGTGATACAAGATTTTTTATGTGACGCTTTTTTTTAATGTGATACAACCTTTTTTTTGAATGTGATCTAATATTTTTAATGTGATACATCATTTTTTTTTTAATGTGGTAAAACATTTTTTTATGTGATACAAGATTTTTTATGTGACACTTTTTTCTAATGTGATACAACCTTTTTTTTGAATGTGATCCAACATTTTAAATGTGATACACCATTTTTTTAATGTGATATACCATTTTTTAATGCAAAACACCATTTTTTAATGTGATACAGGATTTTTTATGTGACGCACTGTATTTTTGATATTCTACCTTGTATTTTCTCCCCCATTTGGACCTGCCCAGAAGAAACCCAAGCTGCTGAGAACTGAAACCTCCAATAAATACATTTCTGCTCATTTTTACTCCTCTAATTCCTTCCCATTCAAAAAAGCCACTAAACAATTTAACTTTCCCAGCTTTAAAAATCACTCTCAGCATTGGCATCAGGGATTTAAACACCCCAAAAAACATCTCAGTGCCCTGAAATTCCAGGGATTTATTTTCACAGCAATGAGCCATTCACACTCTGATTTACACCCCAAAATACCAAATATTTCATTTTAATTTCTGGGAAATGCAGAATAAAGGGACTCACTAGAGGTACTGCACGTTGTAATTCACCTCCTGCTTTTCCTGGTTGCTCCAGACAAGGTGGAATTTCATGTTCAGAGCCAGGACACTCAGGTTGGTGGCACAAAGGAGGTCAGTCACTGCTCAAAAGGGAAAAAGAAAATCCAAAGTTAGCAAAAAATTTCATGGTGTGGACAGGGAATGGGTATTTCTGGTGGTCAATCATGAAAATAAAGATTATTTATTATAAAGGTTGTGATATGTGAAGGAGCCTGTCAAGGATTTTATTCAAAAATCAGCTGAAAATCAGTTCAGAAAACTGATTTTTAGATCCAAGATAATAAAAAAAATAATAACACAGATAATAAAAAAATTAAAGTACACAGAAATAAACTGGTTTGGGAATAACATGTAAAAATGTGATTCAGAATATTGATTTTTAGATCCAAGATAATAAAAAAAATCCAAAGTTATCAAAAAACTTCATGGTGTGGACAGGGAATGGGTATTTCTGGTGTTCAATCATGAAAATAAAGATTATTTATTATAAAGGTTGCAAGGTTGTGATGTGTGAAGGAGCCTGTCAAGGATTTAATTCAAAAATCAGCTGAAAATTAATTCAGAAAATTGATTTTTAGATCCAAGATAATAAAAAAAATCCAACGTTATCAAAAAACTTCATGGTGTGGACAGGGAATGGGTATTTCTGGTGGTCAATCATGAAAATAAAGATTATTCATTATAAAGGTTGTGATGTGTGAAGGAGCCTGTCAAGGATTTTATTCAAAAATCAGCTGAAAATCAGTTCAGAAAACTGATTTTTAGATCCAAGATAATAAAAAATAATAATACAGATAATAATAAAAAATTAAATTACATAGAAATAAACTGGTTTGGGAATAACATGTATAAATGTTATTCAGAATATTGATTTTTAGAGCCAAGATAATAAAAAAATAATAACATATATAATAAAAAAATTAAATTACACAGAAATAAACTGGCTTGGGAATAACATATAAAAATGTTATTTATAAAATACATCATCATGTATTTTATAAATAAAAGATGTATAAAATACACATCTGTATTTATTGTACATTTTGATGCTTTTGTTTTTAATATTTTATTAAAATGTGAATGTGTATTATTTTTATATTTTAGTAAAGTAATTCAAACTTGCATGCATCAAGTTGCAGGAAGTTTAAACTATTTTAATGCATAAAATATTAATGTATAAAATATATACATTATATAAATAAAATATAATATATTTTTTATAACTATAAAATTAATATAAATTTTATATAAAATTATAATATATATTATATAAGATATAATAAAGTAAATATAAAAATAAAATATAAAATATAATACATGTGTATCCTAATAAAACAAGTATTAATTATTTAAATATTTTTAAAATATACAGGTATTCTTTTAACCTTTTTAAAAGACACAGGTGTGCAAAAATTAATGGATTTTGTGTATAAAATAATTTTCATTTATCATCAATTCCTTACATTTGGATGAACCATCAGCTAATTATGATGCACCACCCCTTGTCCAATCTAATATTTGACTTTCTATTATTTTTATCATTTTTTAATTTATTTAAGTTATTTTTTCCTAAAATTAACCTCTGAAAGCAACTGCACAGCACAGAAAATAATTTAATTTTCCACACCAAGGTGGCAAAGTGCCCCCTCAAAGCCTGGAACACCCAATTCACCAAGGATTATATAAAACCAATATTTTTTTTTAAGCTCAGCTCAATTTTTTGTGCATTCCTTGAGTGCCAAGTGCCCCAGAGGCTTTTGTGGTTTTTTTTTTTATTCCTGATTCAAAACCAGAGTTTTCCAAAACACACAAAGAAGGTTTTGTTCCAAATTGATGTCAAAATTTGCCTCAAGGCAAAACTCTCTTTGTTCTATTAAAACTCTACCCTTGACATATTTTATGTTGATTGAGAAGGGTAATATATATAATATATATTTTATATATATTACATTATAATATATATTTATATATTATATATATAATAATATATTATAAAATATATATTATAAAATATATTATATATATAAATATATAATATATATATTATATATAATACATTATATATT
>SWJQ01001214.1:28818-39299 GCA_007252995.1 Zosterops borbonicus | reverse complement strand
AGTTTTTAGAGTTTAAAATATAACACATGGTAATGTAGTAGTTCTTATAGGCTGTGTGGAGATTCTATAGGATTTTGTGTCTTGTGTTGGTTGGTCACTGTAAATTAGAATATTCATCACAAAAGGAGATGGAATGGATTGGAACCAGGACCTGGCTCTCCTTTCCCTGCTCTCACCTCTGCTCTCTTCCCCCTGCACTCTGACCCTGCCCCTTGCTCTCTCTCTCCCCTCTCCTCAGCCCAAACCCTCTTGCTCTCTCTCCTTCTCTCTCTGGCACTTCCCTCCAGCCCAGGCTGGTGGCTGAAGGCAAAGCCCTTTCTACCCACGGCCCTGCAATAAACCCACATATTCTAGAATATCTCAGGTGTGCAGAGCCCCTTGTCCCTGTAAGTCACGGATGTTTCTACAGATAGATAGATAAGCTTTGCTACAAATAATTAGAATAGATAGATAAACTTTGCTAGAAATAATTAGAATAGATAGATAATAGATAGATAGATAGAGATAGACTTTACTAGAAATAATTAGAGTAGATAGATAGCTTTTGCTAGAATTTATTAGAGTAGATAGATAGATAGATAAGTTTTGCTAGAATTTATTAGAGTAGATATATAGATAAGCTTTGCTAGAATTAATGGGAGTAGATAGATAGGCTTTGGTAGAATTAATTAGAATAGATGGATAGATAGATNAGTAGATATATAGATAAGCTTTGCTAGAATTAATGGGAGTAGATAGATAGGCTTTGGTAGAATTAATTAGAATAGATGGATAGATAGATAGATAGATAGACAGGCTTTGCTAGAAATAATTAAGAGTTAATAATTAGTTAAAAGAAGGAAGAGTTATGATAGTTATCCTGGATCTAAATAACCAATTGTTTGTCATTCTTATTTTGTTTAGCTGTGTTCATAATGAGAAATGGAGAAAACTGATAAATAGAGCTAAAAGAACAGTGAAAATTGCAAGTTTTTATATCTGAAAACCCATTCAAAAGTCACAGAGGGGGGAAATTAAGATTCTCCCAGAGCTCATTTGTGTTGTCATCTATTAAAGAAGTTAAAAATTCAGAAGACTCACCCTGCTTCCTCTTTTTATGACCCCACCCTATTAAAAAAACCCAATCTAGGGAGCAAACCACACATGCTTAATTAGCCTTTTAAAATAATTACCATAGAAGTGGAGAATAGGAGGTGTTAGTGCTATGAATTTGTATTTTGGATATTCAATTCTGTTTATTTTTTTGTAAATAAACAGACTCCAGAATGACTTGCAACTCTGCAGTGAGTGTTAGAGGGTTGATTACCCCACAAAGCTGCCCAGGGTGGAATTAAATATCCATTTTCTAACTCTGAAATGTTAGAGGGTCTTTTGTCTGTCAGAATTGGGTGTCCATACCAGATCAATATCCATATTTAATAAATCATTTCAGTTTGGGCAGTGACTGACAGGCAGGAACATTTTGGGCTCCTTTGCCATGGGAAGTGGGGAGGGATTTGGGACACTCAGGAATTCACCCCACAGATATTCAGGAATATTAATGGGAAGCAGGACATTCCCATCTCTCATCACCCAAACTCTCCTCTGTCCTCTCACCTCCCTGCTTTTGTTTTCCCAGACTTTGTGGTCTTTTCTAGTTCCCTCAGGAATTCTCCATTCCCTTTCCCAGCTCCCTCAGGAATTCTCCAGTTCCTTTCCAGCTCCCTCAGGAATTCTCCATTCCCTTTCCCATTTCCCTCAGGAATTCTCCAGTTCCTTTCCAACCTCCCTCAGGAATTCTTCAGCTCCTTTCCCTCCCCTGGACATTCTCCAGCCCCTCCAGGTCCTTTCTGAAGTGATTGTTCTGATCTGAGCTCCCAAAAGGACACACAATCCCTTCAATCCCTGCCCCAATTTAAGTGACACAAATTTCCCTAAAAAAGATTTAAAAAAGGAAGAGTTTCTCTCCTGCTCTTCACAGGAGAGCTCTGGGTGCTCTGCAGGACACACAAAATGCCTTGGGAAGCAGCTCACAATGACAATACCTCAAAAAAATATCCCTGGATCAGGGCAATCCCAATAAAACAATCCTACAGTAAGAACAAAATCATCCCACTAGGAAAAAAAAACCACCTACCCCAACTTTCCAACCACACAGGAGCAATGACACCAAATAATTCCATTTCATGGCATGAATTAAAATCCATCTCTGACAGTTCTGATGAGGTAAAATAACAAAAAAAGGAAATATTCATACCTGAGCATGGGATGAGTTTTCCCAGAAGACCAGGTTGTATTTGAAACTCAGATCATCAATCCACATTTTTTTCCTCTGGTTTGCTTCTGGAGGAGTAACCTTAACTTTTATCACCCCATTTGTGGATTGCAATTCCAGCCCTGGTGGACCAATCTGAGCTGCAAATGTGGAAAGAAAAAAGAAGTTAAATGTGTCTACTTTGAGGAAATACAATAATAAACCTAAAATACCTGCCTGTGGTCTCTTATTTTTAATTCTTTTGACTGATCACCTACAAGATCTTAAGTTTTCATGATTCAGGTAGTTTCTAAAAGAATTTTACCTAATAACCAACTACCACCACTTGGTTTTAAAAGCAGTTAAAATGAAATATTACCAGTAAATGTAAAAAAAAATCAGTTTAAATTATTCTAAAACCTGCAGGGCAAGAGACTTAGCTGAGTCCAATAAATTCAGGGCTTCAGTACCACACTGGAACTGCTGAAAAGCCACAAACTCCCTGAAAAAGGATTCTTGGAACAACCTGGTCTATGGCAGGGGGTGGAATGGGATGGGCTTTAAGGTCCCTCCCAATCCAGACCAGTTTGGGATTCTAAAAACATCTCCTTATTTTTTCCAAGAAATAATCTGGGAAAAATAGAGAGTGACAGGAGATTCAGTCAGGAAACCAGAACTACTTGGAGTAGTTTTCCCTTTCTAGAAAAGACAGAACTGCAGATGCTCCTGTTGGGAAACCCACCCTGTCCTGCTGTGACCAGGAGCGGAAACCACAAGTGGTTTTTCCACAGTCCCCAATTCTAGAATGTTTTGGGAAGGACCTTAAATCTCATCCCATCCCAGCCCTGCCATGGCAGGGACACCTCCCACTGTCCCCAATGTCCAGCCTGGCCTTGGGCACTGCCAGGGATCCAGGGGCAGCCACAGCAAATCTGGGAATTCCATCCCAGGGAACAATTCCTGCCCAAGATCCCATCAAATCCTACTCTGAAGCCATTCCCTGTGTCCTGTCCCTCCATCCCTTGTCCCCAGTCCCTCTGCAGCTCTCCTGGAGCCCCTTTAGGAGCTCTGAGCTCTCCCTGGAGTTTCTCCTCTCCAGGGGAGCACCCCCAGCTCTCCCAGCCTGGCTCCAGCCCTGTGGCTCCTCTGGATCTCTCCAGCAGCTCCAGATCCTGCTGCTGTTGGATCTCAGGGCTGAATTCCCTGCAGGTGAGGCCACCTCTTATGGAGATTCACAAAAGTAAGACAGATTTAATTAGCACATCTAGTCTGGTGACTAGGATGCCCTGGAAAGAACAAACAGAACTTTGAGTTCATGAGAAGATGGGATTAGAAACTGCTTAAGAGAAGAAGATTCAATCAACCCCCTACATGGATATGTTGAAAAATGTACGAGTTGTTTGTATGATCTTTTAACCTAATTGTTGTAGTAGAAATTATTAAGTTACTGAAATGGTGTATAAGTTCTTGGAAAACCTGAGTAAAATCAGATTCTGATCATGGTCAGTCTCCCCATCTCTCCTTCAATCGCTGATAACTCTGAGCTGGGTTCTGTTCTGAGAGGAACAGAACCCTCCCCTGAGGTGCCAAAGGAACCCAAAGCCCCCCCAGCAGCCCCGAGCTCATACCCAGGTGTTCAGGCACCATCTCCAGGGGCTCTGACCACGGGGACAGCAGGGGCCCTGCCTGGGCCCTCACCCTCACGTAGTGAAAGTCGTAGTACTCGGAGATGGCCGAGGAGAAATCACAGCCTGGGGCAGACACAGCCTGGCAGCCCTGGAGATCCTGCCAGCCCTCGTCCTCCAGCGTGGGCCTGTGGGCACAGAACAGCCTGGGGTGAAATCCTGGGATTGATAACAGCCTGGGGTGAACACCTGGGATCAGTAACAGCCTGGGGTGAACACCTGGGATCAGTAACAGCCTGGGATAAACACCTGGGATCAGTAACAGCCTGGGATAAACACCTGGGATCAGTAACAGCCTGGGATAAACACCTGGGATCAGTAACAGCCTGGGATAAACACCTGGGATCAGTAACAGCCTGGGATAAACACCTGGGATCAGTAACAGCCTGGGATAAACACCTGGGATCAGTAACAGCCTGGGATAAACACCTGGGATCAGTAACAGCCTGGGATAAACACCTGGGATCAGTAACAGCCTGGGATAAACACCTGGGATCAGTAACAGCCTGGGATAAACACCTGGGATCAGTAACAGCCTGGGATAAACACCTGGGATCAGTAACAGCCTGGGATAAACACCTGGGATCAGTAACAGCCTGGGATAAACACCTGGGATCAGTAACAGCCTGGGATAAACACCTGGGATCAGTAACAGCCTGGGATAAACACCTGGGATCAGTAACAGCCTGGGATAAACACCTGGGATCAGTAACAGCCTGGGATAAACACCTGGGATCAGTAACAGCCTGGGATAAACACCTGGGATCAGTAACAGCCTGGGGTGAACACCTGGGATCAGTAACAGCCTGGGGTGAACACCTGGGATCAGTAACAGCCTGGGATAAACACCTGGGATCAGTAACAGCCTGGGATAAACACCTGGGATCAGTAACAGCCTGGGATAAACACCTGGGATCAGTAACAGCCTGGGATAAACACCTGGGATCAGTAACAGCCTGGGGTGAACACCTGGGATCAGTAACAGCCTGGGATAAACACCTGGGATCAGTAACAGTGCGGGGTGAACACCTGGGATCAGTAACAGCCTGGGGTGAACAACAGCCCCAGCAGAAACAACAAGCCCAGAAGGAACAACAGCCCCAGAAGGAACAACACCATGGGATAAACACTTGGGGATAAACAACAGCCCCAGGAGGAACAACAACCCCAGGGGAAACAACAGCCCTGGGATCAGCAACACCATGGGATCAACACTCCAGGATATAAAACACACCCACGAGGAACTACAGCCTCAGGAGGAACAACAGCCCCCAGCAGGAAAAACAGCCCCAGCAGGAAAAACAGCTCCAGGAAGAAAAACAGCAACAGGAGGAACAACAACCCCAGGGGAAACAACAGCTCCAGCAGGAACAACAGNACCCACGAGGAACTACAGCCTCAGGAGGAACAACAGCCCCCAGCAGGAAAAACAGCCCCAGCAGGAAAAACAGCTCCAGGAAGAAAAACAGCAACAGGAGGAACAACAACCCCAGGGGAAACAGCCCTGGGATCAACACCCCGGGATATAAAACACCCCCAGGAGGAAGAACACCCCCACAATAAACAGGCTGGGATCAATACGTCAGGATAAACAACACCCCTGGATGAGTAACACTCTGAGATGAACAACACTCTGAGATGAACAACAGCCTGGGATGAACAGCCCAGGATCAATAACCTGGGGTGAACAACAGCCTGGAGTGAACAACACCCCCAGGATAAACAGCCCAGGATAAACAACAGCCTGGAATAAATAACACCCATGATAAACAGCCCAGGATCAATACCCCAGGATCAACAACACCTCCAGGATAAACATCCCAGAATAAACAACACCCTGGAATAAACCACATCCATGATAAACAGCCCAGGATCAATTCCCTGGGACGAACAACAGCCCCAGGATGAACAGGTCAGGAACAATACCCTGAGATCAACAACACCTCAGAATAAACAACCCAGGATCAATAACACCCCCAAAATAAACAGCCCAGGATCAATACCCCAGGATAAACAACACCCTGGGATGAACAACACCCCAAGATATACAACATCCCCAAAATAAACAGCCCAGGATAAACAGGCCAGGAATAATACCCCAGGATCAATAACACCCCCAAAATAAACAGCCCAGAATCAATAACACCCCAGAATTAACACCCCAGGATCAATAACACCCCCAAAATAAACAGCCCAGGATCAATAACACCCCAAAATAAACAGCCCAGGATCAATAACACCCCAGAATAAACACCCCAGGATCAATAACACCCCCAAAATAAACAGCCCAGAATCAATAACACCCCAGAATTAACACCCCAGGATCAATAACACCCCCAAAATAAACAGCCCAGAATCAGTAACACCCCAGAATTAACACCCCAGGATCAATAACACCCCAAAATAAACAGCCCAGAATCAATAACACCCCAGAATTAACACCCCAGGATCAATAACACCCCCAAAATAAACAGCCCAGGATCAATAACACCCCAGAATTAACACCCCAGGATCAATAACACCCCAAAATAAACAGCCCAGAATCAATAACACCCCAGAATTAACACCCCAGGATCAATAACACCCCCAAAATAAACAGCCCAGGATCAATAACACCCCAGAATAAACACCCCAGGATCAATAACACCCCCAAAATAAACAGCCCAGGATCAATAACACCCCAAAATAAACAGCCCAGGATCAATAACACCCCAGAATAAACTGCCCAGGATCAATAACACCCCCAAAATAAACAGCCCAGAATCAATAACACCCCAGAATTAACACCCCAGGATCAATAACACCATCATCCTGTGGTGATGCAGCACAAGGCCTGACCCCTGGTGTGGTAAAAAAGGGATTTATTCTCACTCATCACTGGAATTGGGCAGAAAAGGTGACGTTGGGCTCAGCCCCAGCTCAGGGTGAAGTGATAAATAAAGGATTTATTTTCTCACCACTGGAATTGGGCAGAGAAGGTGACACAGGGCTCACCCCCAGCTCAGGGTGAAGTTGTAAATAAAGGATTTATTTTCTCACCACTGGAATTGGGCAGAAAAGGTGACACAGGGCTCAGCCCCAGCTCAGGGTGATGTGATAAATAAAGGATTTATTTTCTCACCACTGGAATTGGGCAGAGAAGGTGACACAGGGCTCAGCCCCAGGGTAGTCCCAGCTCAGGGTGAAGTTGTAAATAATGTGATTTATTTTCTCACCACTGGAATTGGGCAGAGAAGGTGACACAGGGCTCAGCCCCAGCTCAGGGTGAAGTGATAAATAATGTGATTTATTCTCACTCACCACTGGAATTGGGCAGAGAAGGTGACGTTGGGCTCAGCCCCAGGGTAGTCCCAGCTCAGGGTGAAGTTGGTGTTCACCACGTGGACCTGGATGTTCTCAGGGATCGGGAGGTGGGTCTGGCCTGGGGAAACAGCCAAGGGAGAAATGAAATTAAGTTAATAATAAAAATAAAATAATGAATAAAATAAAATAAAATAAAATAAAATAAAATAAAATAAAATAAAATAAAATAAAATAAAAATAGATATTATATATATAAATAAAATAATAATAGAAATTAAAATAATAAAATAATAATAATAATAGATATATTATAAATAAATAAAATAATAATAAAAATAAAATAAAATAATAATAGATATATATTATATAAAAATAATAATAAAAATCAAAATAATAAAAATAATAATAGATATATTATATATAAATAAAATAATAATAATAATTTAAATAATAAAATAATAATAGCTATATTATATATAAAAATGACAGTAATAAAAATTAAAATAATAAAATAATAAAAATAGATATATTACATATATAAAAATAATAATAAAAACAAACTAATAAAATAATAATTATATATATTATATATAAATAAAATAATAATAATAAAAATTAAAATAATAAAAATAAAACAGCCACAGGAGGAACAACAGCCTCAGGAGGAACAACAGTATAAAATAATAATAATAATAATAATAACAACAATAATCATCATCATCATCAATATAAATATAAATAATAAATATTATAATTATATAAGATAGTAATAAATAAATTAATTATTTAAAATGCTAATTAAAATAAAAGACATAAAATAAATCATATAATAATAAACCCAATAACAATAAATAATTTAATAAAATAATAATAAAAATAAATAACATAAATTATTAAATAATAATACTAAATAAATAATAAAATTATGATAAAAATGGAATAATAATAAATATATAATAAATATAACAAGTATTAAGTAATAAATATTATTATATATTATATTATTATATAAATAATAATAATTAAAAATACAACAAAAGGGGAAAATATTAAGATAAAATTAAAAATAATTATTAAAATAAATGAATTATTTATTGTTCTCCAAACAGTTCAGTTTCCTTGCATCAGTGTAAAAAATAAAATAAATCACAATAACCTGGCAGAGATTAATTAATGGAAGCCAAATTTCCATGAGTCATGACCTCATTGTAAGTAGAAATCTAAATATTCTACTAGAAATTCAAATATTCTACGAAAAATTCAAATATTCCACTAGAAATTCAAATATTCCACTAGAAATTCCAATATTTTGTGTGTCTTCTCCATTATTTTCAAATCCTTAATTTAAAGAGAGTGTGAGACTTTCCAATAATCCTTTTTAGAGCTCCCAGGTGAGATGGGAAAAAGGAGAAAAATCCTTTCCAGATCCATGTTCCAGCAAAATTTTTTTTTCCCCAGTTTCCAATCATATTTTAAGCCAGGCCAGTGTTTTATTTCCCAGGAAAATGATAAAATTATCATCAAATTCTCTTCAGCACAACTCACGAATGGCAGCAGAAATTCTTGGAGTTTTTCCTCTAAAATCAAATTTCCAGCTCCCTGAAGGAATTTTTAGATTGTTCTCTTTTATTTTTTATTGTTCTTATATTTTATTGTTCTCCAAAGGGTTCAGCTTGTTTGCAGCAGTGTAAAAAATAAAATAAATCACAATAAACTGGCAGAGATTAATTAATGGAAGCCAAATTTCCATCAGTCATGACATAACTTTTTCCTGCTGTGCCCTGATATTTTTGGGATTTTTTAAAAACACCCAACAAAACAATTTTGTGTAATTTCTGTGTAGAAGTTTTATTTTTATTATTTTTTTGCAGGTGTGATGTTTTAACCCTCCTCTCTTTGCTCTGCACATTTCCCTGTTCAATCCCACTGCACTTGTTTCCTGCAGCTTTGATCCAGTTTCTCAGGAATTTGAGAATATTTTAAATATTTTGAATATTTCAGACAGGAATTTGTGATCCATCCTTTCACTTATTTCCCTCTTTCCAGTGGGTTTTGTGTTTGCTTCCCTAAAAATTAATTCCACAAACAATTAAATTCCCAATGAACAGGAATGAAGGAACAAACTCAGGGTTTTTTAATCAGCAGGGAAATTTTGTGATTTAGGCGGTAAATTGATATATAAAGAAAACCCTAAAAAAATCAATACTTCTTCCTGGCTTATTTTATTAATGACTAAAAGCCACTAATTATTAATGATTAAAAGCCACTAATTATTAATGATTAAAAGCCATTAATCATTTATAATGATTAAAAAACGAATCCCTGCTTGTTCACTTGATCACAATGACACTTTTGGTTCAGAGGAACCATTATAAGGGATCAGATTTGATGGAAAAAAGAGATTAAAACCTCAGAAATGCTTTTGGCACATCTGTTAAATTCCAATAATAATAATAAAAATACAAAATAAAATAAAAAATAAAATAAAAAAATAAAAATAAAATAAAATAAAAAAAATAAAAAATTTAAATAAAATAAAATATAAAATAAAAAATAAAATAAAATAAAATAAAATACCAATCCAAAACTGTTCTGACACAGAAGAATCACCGGTTTCTTCACGAGATGTTCAGCAATACTGTCAGTAAATGGTGAAAATCACGATGATTATGAAATAAAATCTATTCAGGCACAGAAAAAAGGAAGAAAAGGGGAAGCCCCAGGAAGAGAAGAACACACGAGGCTCGCTGATTACGACACCGCAGAAAAGGCACGGAAAATTTCACTCAATATTTCAGCAGAAGGAGGAAGAGGAGGCTCCTCTCATGGGACAACAGGAAAGGCTCTGGAAAAGCTGGAAAACTCAGGAAAAATCTGGAGCAGCAGCACAGGGAATAACTGGGATGGGCACAGGGAATTGAAATAAAACTGTCACTGAGGATTTCAGAGTCATTGTTGGGATCTCAGAGCCTTTCCACTGTCCCAGGCTGCTCCAAGTGTCCAGCCTGGCCTTGGGCACTGCAAATGTGGGAATTGGATTCCCCAGCCTGCCAGGGAATAATTCCTGATTCCCAAAATCCCATCCAGCCCTGCCTGGGGCGGTGTAAAAACACAGTCCCTGCTGACATCAGTCACTCTCTGCCTGTACCAACAACAGTCCCTGCCCTCCTTTGTGATGCCTCACATTTCCTCCTTGAGCAATAGGTTTTGGGCAATAGTTGTGGGGTTTTTTTTTGTTGTTGTTGTTGTTGTTGTTTTTT
>SWJQ01001214.1:13934-26679 GCA_007252995.1 Zosterops borbonicus | reverse complement strand
TTTTTTTTTTTTCCTGTGTAAGGACAAAAGGCAAAGCACAGGCTCCTGCCCTACGAGCCAAAACCCCCATCCTGCCATTCTCCCTCTCGTTTCCTCATTTATCCTTCAGGCTCTGCCAGACTGAGGCTTCCAGGCCAAAAACAAGGGGAATTTAAATGTGATTCTCCCAAAGCCGCGGCTGCAGCCGCTACAATTCACCGGGAACCAGAGGGGCCTGCGGGGACAGGACACAGGGAATGGATTCCCAAGGCCAGAGGGCAGGGCTGGGGGGGATTTTGGGCAGGAATTGTTCCCTGGGAGGGTGGGGAGAGGTTGGGATGGAATTCCCAGATTTGATGTGGCTGCCCCTGGATCCCTGGCAGTGCCCAAGGCCAGGCTGGACATTGGGGACAGTGGGAGGTGTCCCTGCCATGGCAGGGGTGGAATGGGATGGAATTTAAGGTCTCTCCAACCGAAACACTTCTGCAATTCCAGGAAAACCCTGGAAACACGAGAGATCCTCACTGACACCGTTATCCCGCCCCGCATCCCCGCTGGGCCCTGGGGTAGGGAACCCGCTCCGGCCCCGCTCCCCGAGGGCTCCCGGACGGACCCACCTGCACAGGGCAGCGGCACCGCGGCCAGGAGGAGCAGGGGGAACACGGCTGCCGGCCAGAGCCCGCCCTGTGCCCACGGCCGCCGCCGCTCCGCCGTCCTTCTGCCCCTCGGCTCCTCCGTCCATCCATCCCCGGGCTCCTCCGGCTCCTCCGTCTCCCCCGTCCATCCATCCCCGGGCTCCTCAGTCCATCCATCCCCGGATTCCCCCGTCCATCCATCCCCGGGCTCCGCCGCCCCAGCCCCGGGCTCCGCCATCCGGGGAAGCGCTGGCGGGAACTCCGGCGGCGGCGGCGCATGCGCGGGAGCGGCGCGGGGACTGGGAGGGCGGGGAGGGCTCTGTGTGAGGGCTCTGTGTGAGGGCGGTGTTAGGATAACGTGAAAGTTGTNTGTGAGGGCGGTGTTAGGATAAAGTGAAAGTTGTGTTGAAAGGGAGTGTGAGAGTTCTGTTGAAGGGCAGTGTGAGGGCGGTGTANGACTGGGAGGGCGGGGAGGGCTCTGTGTGAGGGCTCTGTGTGAGGGCGGTGTTAGGATAACGTGAAAGTTGTGTTGAAAGGGAGTGTGAGAGTTCTGTTGAAGGGGAGTGTGAGGGTTCTGTTGAGGGGCTCTGTGAGGGCAGTGTGAGGATAATGTGAAAACTGTGTTGAGAGGAAGTGTGAGAGTTCTGGTGAAGGGTAGTGTGAGGGGAGTGGGGGGATAATGTGAGGGCTCTTTCAGGGGATGAGTAAGGGGACAGTGCAAGAGGCAAGGGTGCAAGAGTGAGGGTAAATGTGAGGGTTCTGTTAAGGGGCTCTGTGAGGGCAGTGTGAGGGGATATGTGGGGGACAGTGCGAGGGGCAGTGTTAGGGTAATGTGAGGGTTCTGTTGAGGGGTTCTGTGAGGACAGTGTTAGGATAATGTGAAAGCTGTTGAGAGGAACTGTGAGAGTTCTATTAAGGGGCTGTGTGAGGGCTCTATGAGGGGATGAGTAAGGGGACTGTGAGGGGCAGTGTTAGGGTAATGTGAGGGTTCTGTTGAGGCAGTGTTAGGATAATATGAGGGGAAGTGTGAGACTTCTGGTGAGGGGCAGTGTGAGGGCTGTGTGAGGGGAGTGTGAGGGTAATGTGAGGGTGTTGTTAAGGGGCTCTGTGAGGACAATGTTAGGATAATCTAAGAGCTGAGTTGAGGGGAAGTGTGAGGGTTCTGTGAGGGGATATGTAGGGGACAGTGTGAGGGTAAATGTGAGGGTTCTGTTGAGGGGCAGTGTGAGGGGAGTGTGAGGGCAGCGTAAGGATAATGTGAGGGGTCTGTTAACAGGCTGTGTGAGGATAATGTAAGGGTTCTGTGAGGGGATATGTAGGGGACAGTGTGAGGGGCAGTGTTAGGATAATGTGAGGGTTGTGTTAAGGGGCTCTGTGAGGGCAGTGTTGGGGTGATGTGAGAGCTCTGTTGAAAGGAAGTGTGAGAATTCTGGTGAGGGGTAGTGTGAGGGCAGTGTGAGGATAATGTGAGGGGATGTGTAAGGGGAGAGTGTGAGGGGCAGTGTTAGGGTAATGTGAGGGCAGCATAAGGATAATGTGAGGGTTCTGTTGAGGGGCTGTGTGAGGGCAGTGTGAGGATAATGTGAGGGCTCTATGAGGGGATGTGTAGGGGACAGTGTGAGGGGCAGTGTTAGGGTAATGTGAAAGTGTGAGAGTTCTGTTGAAGGGTAGTGTGAGGGGAGTGGGAAGAGAGTGTCAGGATAATGTGAGGGGATGTGTAAGGGGACAGTGTGAGGGGCAGTGTGAGGGTAACATGAGGGTTCTGTTGAGGGGCTCTGTGAGGACTGTTAGGATAATGTGAGAGCTGTGTTGAGAGGAAGTGTGAGAGTTCTCTTGAGGGGCAGTGTGAGGGGAGTGTGATGATAATGTGAGGGTTGTGTTAAGGGACACTGTGAGGGGCAGAGTCAGGGCTGTGTCAGGGGTTATGTCAGCTCTGTGTCTGTGTCTGGGTGCTCTCAGGGCGGTGTCACTTTGCCGCCCCAGGCAATGAGAGTGTCACAAAGTCAGGGCTTATCTCCAGCTGGAGACACACAGGGGGGTGACAGCCCTGCACAGCCCTTGGCACTAACCCAGGATCACAGCTGGAGCCAGGCTGGGAGAGCTGGGGGGGCTCACCTGGGGAGGAGAAGCTCCAGGGAGAGCTCAGAGCACCTCAGGGGGCTCCAGGAGAGCTGCAGAGGGACTGGGGACAAGGGATGGAGGGACAGGACACAGGGAATGGCTTCAGAGTAGGATTTGATGGGATCTGGGGCAGGAATTGTTCCCTGGGAGGGTGAGGAGGGGCTGGGATGGAATTCCCAGCTTTGCTGTGGCTGCCCCTGGATCCCTGGCAGTGCCCAAGGCCAGGTTGGACACTGGGGACAGTGGGAGGTGTCCCTGCCATGGCAGGGCTGGCACTGGGTGGGATTTAAGGTCCCTCACAACCCAAAGCATTCCATGACTCTCTGCTTGTCTGGGGAGGAAGAAATCTCTCTTTAGCTGCAGTTTATCCGTTTCTCAAATGATCCATTCAATGCTACAGTGATCATTAAATGCAGCATGAATTTTCCAGCCCCTGAACTGGGGCTTGGCCTCACCTCCCTTTTGGCAGCCACGAGTTCTGATCACGAGATTAAAGAGCTCCTCTTCTCTTTTTTTGTTTCATATTTTCCATGGTCCTGCCCAGCTGCAGCTCAGGGGGCTGAAGGTGTTCACCTTTCACTTCCCAGCCCCTCACACACAAACTCCTCAGTGGGCAGACCAGTGTTTTCAGAGAGGAGGATTTGAAACTCTGCTGGGCAAAGGTCTGTGCCCTCAACATCCTGACTGTTATTAACAGGACTGGCTTTGCTTCTTAGGGAGAACAAGGACAGACTTTGGGGTAAAAATGTTCCTGGCTGCTGCTGCTGCCTCTTGTGCCCGTGCTCTGAGCACCTCTGCTGGTCTCAGAGTCCCAGAATTCCAGAATGTCAGGATGGGTGAGGCTGGGAGGGCCCCCAGTGGGTCACTGGTGCCACCTCCCCGCTCCAGCAGGGCCATCCCAGGGCTCAGGGCACAGGGCTGTATCCCTGTGGCTCTGGAATGTCCCCAGGAGGAGAGTCCAGCCCCTCTCTGGTCCCTGCCCAGGGCAGGGGAATTGCTGGGCTCAGTCCCTGCCCGGGGCTCTGGGGCCACTGCTGGGCCTGGGGCAGAGCCTGGGGCTGCTCTGCCCTCCCTGACACAGGGACAGACATGGGGACACAGGGACAGACATGGGGACAGACATGGGGACACAGGGACAGACATGGGGACACAGGGACAGACACGGGGACAGACATGGGGACACAGGGACAGACATGGGGACAGACATGGGGACACAGGGACAGACATGGGGACACAGGGACAGACACGGGGACAGACATGGGGACACCCAGGGGACACTGATGTCCCTCTCCCTGGGGCTCCTCTCCAGGCTGAGCAGCCCCAGCTCCCTCAGCCTTTCCTGGGCACGGAGATGCTCCAGGCCCCAGGACATTGCTGAGGCTGCAGGAGATCACCCAGGGCTGTGACAGTGTGTGAGGGGCACTGCTGAGTGTTCTGAGTGCTGCAAGACATTGCTGAGACTGCAGGACATTGCTGAGGCTGCAGGGGATCACCCAGGGCTGTGACTGTGTGTGAGGGGCATTGCTGAGGCTGCAGGGGATCACCCAGGGCTGTGACTGTGTGTGAGGGGCATTGCTGAGGCTGCAGGACATTGCTGAGGCTGCAGGAGATCACCCAGGGCTGTGACAGTGTTACAGGCACTGCTGAGGCTGCAGGAGATCACCCAGGGCTGTGACTGTGTGTGAGGGGCATTGCTGAGGCTGCAGGAGATCACCCAGAGCTCTGACAGTGTGTCAGGGACATTGCTGAGGCTGCAGGACATTGCTGAGGCTGCAGGAGATCACCCAGGGCTGTGACAGTGTGAGAGGGGCACTGCTGAGGCCCCAGGACATTGCTGAGGCTGTAGGGGATCACCCAGAGCTCTCACAGTGTGTCAGGGGCACTGCTGAGGCCCCAGGACATTGCTGAGGCTGTAGGGGATCACCCAGAGCTCTCACAGTGTGTCAGGGGCACTGCTGAGGCTGCAGGGCATTGCTGAGCCCAGGGCAGACCCATCCTGTGAGCATTGCTCCCCTCCTGCCCCAAGAGCTGATAAGGAAAGGTGTCCATGGCAAGTTCTTTATGTAACCACCCCTCAGAGTGACCATTTTGCCATGTATGAACCTGGCACTGCTCAAAACACTTTATAACCTACTAAATATTTACACTTCACCTTCTGCTGAGTTTGAACACAACTTCCTCACTGATGTTACAGAATAAAGAAACAGAAGCTGGTGTTGCCCAGCCCGTGAGGAGAGAATTGCTGTCTGCAGCCAGGGCAGGACAATGTGTGTCCCTGTGGTCACTGATGTCTGTCCCAAGGCACTCCTGGCATGAGGAAACGAGCCCCTTTGGGCTCTGCTGGGTTTATTTCTGTTGGCTGACACACAAAGGAGACACGGTTTGGTGGTTTCTTCTCATGTCAGCTCTGGAGGAGGATGAAAGGGGTGAACACAGCATTTCATCTTGTGTGAGAAGTGTAGGAACAGGGGACCAGGAATGAAGGAAGGACGTCAGGGAGCCCGAGGGGGGATCAGATCCATCTACCCCTTCCTAATGGATTTTTTAAAATAATCCCCCTTCTCAGGAAACATCACCTGCATTTTTTGGTTTTGTTTCATTATTAGAAAACTTTCCTTGTCTCTGTTTTATTACTGCTTTCACCTCCCTGAGGACCCAGAGCACGGTGACTCATTCCCTGCCTCCAGAGGCCTTTCTCATTTTTTAACCCTGTCATTCCTCTGCCATCAGATTTCTTTCCCCAGACCACAAAACATCATCTTCATTATGGACTCTGTTCCTTGTCCTCCTGCTGCCTCTGCCCAGCCCTGCTCACAGCTGCACAAGGCCCCAGCAGTGCTGGGAGGAGGATTTTTGTGTCAGGAATTGGGATGAGCTGCCCAGGGAGGTTTGGAGGCTCTGGGATGTCCCAGAGGTGTCTGGAGGTGGCCCTTGGGGACAGGCTTTGGGCTGATGCTGCTGCTGGGGTGGCACTGGGTGATCCCCAAGGGCTCTTCCAGCCCTGGTGATTCTGGGATTGGGTTTGGAAGGACAGAAATCTCCAAGGTGACACTGAAAGAATGAGGAAAGCCTGGCATAAACCTCTTTTTACAGCCTGTGGTGCCTTCAAATTGTGTAATTTTGAGCACATTTACAACTTCATGGGGAATATTTAGAATCCCAGAGTGGTTTGGGCTGGAAAGAACTTTAAATCCCACCCAGTGCCACCCCTGCCATGGCAGGGACACCTCCCACTGTCCCCAATGTCCAACCTGGCCTTGGGCACTGCCAGGGATCCAGGGGCAGCCACAGCAAATCTGGGAATTCCATCCCAGGGAACAATTCCTGCCCAAGATCCCATCAAATCCTACTCTGAAGCCATTCCCTGTGTCCTGTCCCTCCATCCCTTGTCCCCAGTCCCTCTGCAGCTCTCCTGGAGCCCCTTGAGGTGCTCTGAGCTCTCCCTGGAGCTTCTCCTCTCCTCCAGGCTGGAATTCCAGAGTGATCAGTGAGTTCCAGAGCCTGTTTTCTCCCTTAGGTCAGCACAGCTGAAAATCCAACCCAGGTGGGATTTCCATGGCCTTTGTCAGGACACTCATCCCAATGGGAAAACAAAGTCCCTTTCTGGGGAATTGTAACAAAACCTGGCACAGAACCAGAGGAGCAGAGAGGAGGGAGTGGAGATCAGAGAGGAGATTTGGGTGATGTGGTGGCAGAGCTGATGGGAAATGGAAAAACTGGGAGTTGTTGATGAGATTCTTTGGTGCTTTCTCCAGTGGGGAATCCTGGGGTTCCTGCTGCTCCTCGGGGATGCTGCAGGAGGATTTCCCTTCTCATCTGCCTTTGTGGTGCCACCACCATCACTCCCTGCCCTCAGGGTCTGCAGGAACAGCTCCAGAGGATGCACAATGAACTCCTGGAGCTCCAGTCCCTCAGGAAGAAAGAAATATTTCCAGTCCATGGCACACAGGTGGTCCAGAGCCTGTGGATCATTCATTGTTGTTCCTGTAAAGCAGCTCTTTGCAGCAGCACAGTCCCAGGGGAAGGAGCCTTGCTCTGCACTCCACTTACTCAATCATCATTTTCTGGGATGATGAATCCTAGAAAAGGACATTTTGCCAGGTGATAATGGTTCTCTCCCAGTCTGCCTCAGAACAAAAGAAAAGCATGAAGTTACAAGCACAAGTATTTCTGGTTAAGAACCAATTTAAAAGGTTCTCTAGAGCTTGGGATGGATGTTCCTGGAAGCCTCTGTGGCTCTGCTGTTCAGTGGGATTGGGGCTCACAACCTCCAGGACCTGCTGGGCAGGGAACACCCCAAAGTTCCCAACAGGGAGAGATAAAAATGTGGAGCTGGGGGGTGACAGTGCCCCTGACCCCTCGGGTGCTCCTGGGCTCTGGTTTCTCTTTCTCCATGGAATTCTCCCTCCACGCCCTTGACTGGAATTCTCTGAGCTGTTCCTTTCTGTCTTCCCTCATTGCCCTTTTCTGGAATCTGTTCTGCTGACCACAAGCTCAGACTTTTCTCCACTTCCCTATTCCTTAATCATTCCACTTTTCTTTGCACTTTCAGGTCTGAAATCTTTTCCCAGGCACTCCCAGGGGTCTGTTTTCCTCCTGGCTTTGCCAGAACATGCCCCAGCAGAGGCAGCAGCCTCCAGCATCCCTCAGTTGACATCAGCACACGGTTAAAGTTCACCTGCTTTATTGATTTATTGTCATTGCAGTGTCCACAAGCTCAGCTCAGAATTAACTCTCCTCTGAATTGCTGTTTCCCTCTAAATTATTCCTTCCCTGTGAGGCTCCTGGGGGACCAGGGGGCCACACAGCCCAGGTGGGGACAGACAGAGACTGTCCCTTGTCCCCAGACCTGGCCCCTGTTGTGACTCTGACAGAAGCTGTGGCTGAGGAAAAGGCCTCTCACCTACAAAAACTCACCTGGGTGTGGGGCAGGAAGATTTCTGAAGCAAACTCAAGCCTGAAAAAAAACACACCTGGGTTGATTTTAGCAGCTCCTAAATCCTGGAGGTGTCCAAGGCTGTGGGGCAGAGACACCTCCCACTGTCCCAGGCTGCTCCAAGCCCCTTCCAGCCTGGCCTGGGACAATTCCAGGGATCCAGGGGCAGCCACAGCTGCTCAGGGCACCCTGTGCCTGTGCCATGATGTCCCTGAGACACTTTTCCTGCTTCTTTCTAAACTCCCAAAATCCCTGAGCAGCCAAAGCTGCTGTTTCTGTTCTGCCCTGGTTCCCCTCAGCAATGGCACAGCCTTATCTCTGCCTTATCTGCCCCTGAGCAGAACCTTGGAACCAGCTGAGGGATTCCAGCCCTGTTTGGCTGCCAGGAACTCGCTGTCCCTCTGCACTCCACTTATTCAATCATCATTTTCTGGCATGATGAATCAAAACGATGAAACATTTTGCCAGGTGATAAAAAATGGTTCTTTCCCAGTCTGCCTCAGAAAAAAAGAAAAGCAGCTGCTGGAGAGAGGAAAGAGGAAAGGAGCAGTGAGGGGAAGGCAGGGAATGTCCAGTCTCTCTCTCTGTGTGCAGTGGGAATTACACCACAGGGCTCTGCCACTCTGAAAGCCAAAATAAAAGGGGAAAAAAATATAGAAAGAAGCTGATGGTGTGGGAGGAGGGACAGGGAACACACAGGGAGCTGGACTTGGAGTGGTGATCCAGACACAGGATCAGCATTCCCTGAGCAGCCTTGGGGAGAAGTGGAGAAAAGCACCACTGAAACAAATCACCTTGAAAAAAAAACCCAATTCGATAAATTCCATATTCTCCACGAGAGCAGAATGTGGCCAAAATTAAAAAGTGCAGAAAATCCAGGTACAGAATCCCCAAAATCCCTGAGGCTGGAAAAGCCCTCCCAGAACATCCCAGCTGTGCCCACCTTGTCCCCAGGGCAGAGCTCTGAGTGCCACCTCCAGGTGACACCTCCAGGGATGGGCACTCCAAAGCTCCCTGGGCAGCCCCTGCCAAGGCCTGAGCCCCCTTTCCATGGGGAAATTCCTGCTGCTGGCCAAGCTGAGCCTCCCCTGGCCCAGCCTGAGGCCGTTCCCTCTCCTCCTGTCCCCTCCTGGCAGGGACTTGGGGACATTGGGAAGATCCTTCCCCTTTGAGGGGAGCTGGGAGATGAAAATGGATTAAATCCATTCCTGTTTTCTTCCTGCTCCAAACCACTCCCAAAAAGGAGATGTTTATGCATCAACCTCCAAAACTGTGCAATTCCCACATCGAGCTGAGGCACAACTTCACTCCTGGCAGGTTCCTTCTGGTGACAGAATTTAATTCCATTTCTCACTTTGGTGCAATAACACACAAACCCAGTGAATGCCCCGTGCAAAGGTCCCAGTTTATCCCCAGTGCTGGGCACAGCTTTACCCCCCTGGGCAGGTCAGGCTGCATTTGGAGTCACAGCTCCCTGGATTTTTAAAATTCCACAATTTTTTTTTTTTTAAATAGATAATTAAAATGAGCCTAATTTAACTCCCATTTCAGCTGCCAAGTTTCCCACTGACATCAGTTCATCCCACCCTAAAAACTTCCCAACTTTGCATCAGGGAAGAATAAATTCCATAGGAAGATGATACCAGTGGGAACATCCTTAAAAACACATCATTTCTCATCAGGAATAAAAATAAACCACATCAGGTCTTTCCTTACAAAATACTATTTTCTTTTATAAATATTCTGATTCACTTTTGCAATAATTAGTTCATCAAAGTGAAATCAATTAGTGTCATATATAAATATGACATTTGCTTTTTAATGTCATAATCAGTGCCAGAATTGTTACAACTCCTCAGGGAGCCACAACCAACAGAAGTTATGGATCATTTAATTCCTCATTTAGAGCCAAGTTTCTTTATTAAAAAAAAAAAAAATAAAATTATTCTGTCAGAAGTCTGTGGCCACATATTTGTCTGTGGATTTTTCCTGCTGGAGAAGGCAGCAATGAGATAATCCCAAAAGTTCATTTGCTTCTCATTTTCCAAGGAAGAATTTCAGGCTTTTTCTGAAGCTGTTCCCAGTCCTGAGTCTCCCTGTGCAGAGTCCTGAGGGTGCCAGGCTGTCCTGCTGTCCTCCTCCTCCCCACTGCCCTCACTGAGGCCTTGGGATTGCTCTGAAATCACAGTCAGAGTGTCACAAACCAGGAGCTCTTCTTGTGCAGCTGCAGGGAAAGGCTGGGGAGCACTGGCAGGTTTGCTCAGGAACTGGGAAACAAAGGGAAGTGAGGATTAGCTCCCTCCAGCTGAGATTATCAAACACTGGGGTTATCAAACAGCTTTGGGATTGTTCTGCACACACACAAGTGGATTTTCTCAGGCCTTACAAGTCCCCCAGGGCCAACAGTGTCACATCCTCCCTCATTTCCTGTCCAGGCTCAGGAGCAAGATGGAAATGCCTTTCAAGAATAACCTCAGGGCTCAGAGACTTGTTTGGAATAGAAACTTGAAAAAAATCAAACAGTTTTGATTGGGAACAAACTCTGAATGGAAACTGGGCTGTAGGGGCAGGAGTTCACAGAGAGATGTGCCAGGAACCCTCCCCTCTGGCACTGGGAAATATTCCCTGTGTCCTGTCCCTCCATCCCTTGTCTCCAGTCCCTTTCCAGCTCTCCTGGAGCCCTTCAGGCCACGCTGAGGTGACCCCAGAGCTTTTCCCTCCCCAGGCTGAGCAATCCCAGCCTTTCCTCAAGAGCTGCTCCATCCCTCTGCTCACCCTGGTGCCCTCAGATGTGAACTGAACCTGGAATAACAAACCAGGAGAGCTGAGCACTGCAGGTACAAAAATCAGCACAAATCTCTTCACTATCAAACCTTTTGTACCAAACTGGGACTGGGAATGTCGTGGCACAAACTGAAAACATTCCCAAAGTGAAAGCACAGCCTTGGCCAAAGCAAATTTTAGGGAGGCCCAGCTGACCTTTGATTCCTGGGATAACCTAAACCAGCCTAAAGCTCTCCCTGTCCTCAGACCCAGCTGGGGGCAAAGGGAACTCGGGAATTCCAGTCATTTGGAGCCATTCCAGAGGGAGGGAGTGTAGTGGTGTGGAATTAAGATTTTTAATTTGGTATAAGTCTGGAAACAGTGATAAGGGAGCACAGGAAGGTTTCCAGAGGCTGAAATCCCACCATGAGCCCAGGGGAGAAGAAGTGAACCCGAGTTCCTCTGTGTTCAGTGCCACAGCTGGGAGGGAGATTTATTGTCCCCAGAGCTCAGTTTGGGACCCTCTTGTCCCCTCCCTGCAGCCACCCTTTGGTCAGAGCCCCTGGCAGGGCCTAAAGGGGCTCCAGGAGAGCTGCAGAGGGACTGGGGACAAGGGATGGAGGGACAGGACACAGGGAATGGCTTCAGAGTAGGATTTGATGGGATCTGGGGCAGGAATTGTTCCCTGGGATGGAATTCCCAGATTTGCTGTGGCTGCCCCTGGATCCCTGGCAGTGCCCAAGGCCAGGCTGGACATTGGGGACAGTGGGAGGTGTCCCTGCCATGGCAGGGCTGGCACTGGGTGGGATTTAAGGTCTCTCCCAGCCCAATCCAGTTGGGATTTTGTGATTTCATGACTCTCCTGGTGCTGAGAACATGTTCAGCCTAAAGCAGCAGCTGCAAACCTGGGGCTGCTGAGCTCTGAGTGAGTCAGAATTAAAACCCCAGAGGAATTCAGGGGAGCACAGGCTGGTGCAGGAGGATTTTGTACATCCTTGTTTCTGGGAAGGAATTCTGCTGTCACTGCTCCCCTTTCAGCTGGGATTTTCATCCTCCACACAATCACAGATTCCCAGAATGGTTTGGGTTGATCCAATTCTCATTCCCTCCTGCCCCTGCCATGGCCAGGGACCCCTCCCAGCCCAGGGGCTGCTCTGGCACAGCTGATCCAGCCCAGCTTCCTTCCCCAGACATTTCCCTGCAGTTAAAACTCCTGATTTCACTCGTGGCAGGACTTTGCTGCAGGAGAAAAAATGGTTTAAGTCTAAAAGGAGGCAGGAGAGGCTAAATGAGGAACTGAAGTTGACACCTGGTGCTCTCTCACTTCAAAAACAACAAACCCATCCTGTTTCTGAGCCATAAAAAGCTGGTGATTACAAATTCCAGACCACTGACCATCAGGTGCCAGTCACAGGAGGCAAAATAAAAGAAGCTCTAAATGTTTTTGGCACTGAGAGCCTTGAAAAAAACAAGTGGCTTTGCTGGAAAGGCTGATTTTTCATGTGTTAGGCAGAAAACAAACCTCTTTCAAGTGCTGTGGGAAGATGTAGGAAGGGCAGAAAACGTGTTTGGTGAGTCTGTACAGATAAAAACTGGAGAAGAAACAGACGGTGACAGCTGTGACCATGACCAGCATGGATCCCACCAGGACAGCCACAATCACCCACACAGGGGTTACACCTGCAGGAGACAAGGAAAAGAACAATTAAAACTGGCATTATTCATTTCTGAGTGATTATTTTCAAATTATCTCTGTCTTGATGGAATATCTCATCCCTAGCAGAGTCCAGGACATCCTGGGACAGAGGGAGGTGTCCCTGTCATGGCAGGGGTGGCACAGGGTGGGATTTAGGGTCCCTCCAGCCACCCCAAAGTGTATCCCAGGATTTCCCACGTTGTTGGGAAAGATGGGACAGGAAAGGCTTATGGATATGATTGTCTGGTGAGAAATACTAAAGATGTAAAAGCTGTGAGTGAAATAGAAATGAATTTCAGCTCTGAGATATGATCATGGCAGGCAGGAAGACGGGGATGAGCTGGAGATGGGTGGAAGGACAGAAAACAAAAGGCCCCAAGGGTGCAGCCCCTCTCCACCCTGCCAAGGCATCAGGGAAAAGGTGGATAAGAAAAGTCTCTTTAGAGTTTAGAATACAGGATGATGTGGTGATAGAGCAGTTCTCATGGGCTGCAGGCAAAGTCTGTAGGGTTTGTATCTTGTGCCAATTGGTCACTGTAAATTAGAATATTCAACACAAAAAGAGATAGAATTGATTGTAACAAGGTCCTCACTCTCTTTGCTCTTACCTCTTGC
>SWJQ01001214.1:0-13371 GCA_007252995.1 Zosterops borbonicus | reverse complement strand
CAGCTCTGAGATGTGATCATGGCAGGCAGGAAGACGGGGATGAGCTGGAGATGGGTGGAAGGACAGAAAACAAAAGGCCCCAAGGGTGCAGCCCCTCTCCACCCTGCCAAGGCATCAGGGAAAAGGTGGATAAGAAAAGTCTCTTTAGAGTTTAGAATACAGGATGATGTGGTGATAGAGCAGTTCTCATGGGCTGCAGGCAAAGTCTGTAGGGTTTGTATCTTGTGCCAATTGGTCACTGTAAATTAGAATATTCAACACAAAAAGAGATAGAATTGATTGTAACAAGGTCCTCACTCTCTTTGCTCTTACCTCTTGCTTTTACCTCTCTCTTACCCCTCTTACTATTTTACCTCCTTTACCTCACCCCCCCTCTCTCTCCCTTTTTCTCTCTTTTGGGTCTTCCCTCCAGCCCAGGCTGTGACTGAAGGCAAAGCCCTTTTTACCCCCAACCCTTGCAATAAAACACATCTTTTAGAATCTCTCAGGTCAGCAGAGTTCCCTGTCCCTGCCCTCCGGGGATGCCCCCACAGCACGTTACCATTGTGAGTTGTCTGCTCACAGAGCTCCCTGCTCAGCTCCCCCGTCTTGTTCCACTCAGGAATCACAGCCTGAACCTGCACACAATAAACTGTCCAAGGCTCCAGCTGGGACAGGATCTCAGAGCTGTGGGTGGTGTCCACCTGAAACAGGAGAGAAACAGAAAATGGAAAGCTGTGAGAGCAGTGACTCAGCTCTGGAATTAGCTCAGGAATTACCAGGGAATTCCAATTAGTTATAACTGTACTGTGAGACCATCCACAGCACTAATGAAGTTTTAGGCTAATGAGGGATGATAAATGAGATCTGGTGGCAGCCAGGAACTGTCACCCAAGGAAATGAGCTCAGTCACACACAGACACCACCAAACTGTGGGAGCAGTGGGATGGAGCAGCAGCACAAGAGGAAAAGGCCTCAGGTTGTGCCAGGGGAGGTTTAAACTGGACATGAGGGGAAATTTCTTCACTGAAAAAGCTGCTGAGCCCTGGAATAGGCTGCCCAGAGAAATGGTGCAGTCCCCACCTCTGGGAGTGTTAGAAATGTGTAGATGTGGCACTTGGGGACAGGGGTTAGTGGTGAGCACAGAGTGCTGGGTGAATGGCCACAGAGGCTTTTCCAGCCTTCCCAGCTCTGGGATTCTGTGACCTGTCATCCAGACAAAACCAAAAAACAAGAAAGGAAATATTCCTGGGAGCTGTGAGGTGGCTGAGCAGATGAATTTGCTGTTTAGGGTTAGAGATGTCCCTGTAAGTGCAGAGTATCCCTCAACAGGAACAGGAGACTCTGCAGGCAGGTTCCCATCCTCAAAAATGAGCTGTGAATTCCCCCATTCCCCCTTTGATCCCTGGGGAATGTCCCAGATTTTCATCTGAAGTGCTGCAGTTCTGCTCCTCTGGTGAATGCAGCAGAGTTTCCCCCAGGTGCAAGAATTCCTGCATTCCTCAGGAGTTTGGGAATGGGAAAGAGGCTCCTGAGTGGGAAATGATGATCCTCCTTTCCTGGAACTGACTGGCAAAGCACTGAGCAGGTACCAGGTATAAATCAGAATGACACATTTGGAGTGTCATTTTATGGAATTGCACTCATTAACTGTGCCTGGGGTCTGCTGGCCCCTGAAACTGAGGTTATAATGCTCTAATTAATACATTATTAATGATCTTTCTCCATGCACTGTGTGTGGAGGAGCACAAGTGTCTGTGGAAGAGGTTGGGTCTGAGAGGGACAAAGGGAACTGCAGTGGATATTGCAGGTGACCACAGTCAATTAAAGGCTCACCCATTTTTAGATATTTTTGGGGTTAAAAAGCCCAAAGAGGGAAAAAAAACACAGGGTTATTGATAATTACAGAAAGAGAAAATTCTGTCCATGCTGCTGCTGAACTACACAGCTCCTGTATTTGCTCTGGTAGTGGCCAGACTTGATTAATTGTAATTAGTAGAGATCCATTTTTACTCTTAGAATCACAGAATCCCAGACTGGTTTGGGCTGGAAAGGACCTTAAATCCCACCCAGTGCCACCCCTGCCATGGCAGGGACACCTCCCACTGTCCCCAGTGTCCAGCCTGGCCTTGGGCACTGCCAGGGATCCAGGGGCAGCCACAGCAAATCTGGGAATTCCATCCCAGGGAACAATTCCTGCCCCAGATCCCATCAAATCCTACTCTGAAGCCATTCCCTGTGTCCTGTCCCTCCATCCCTTGTCCCCAGTCCCTCTGCAGCTCTCCTGGAGCCCCTTGAGGTGCTCTGAGCTCTCCCTGGAGTTTCTCCTCCCCAGCTCTCCCAGCCTGGCTCCAGCCCCTGCAGGAGATTCCAGGAGTTCCCCAGGCTGGTGTTTTAAGGAGAAGCACATCTGGAGGCCAGGGAGCAGCAGCATACCTGGGAAGCAGAGGCCAGGTGTGTGTCTTTCCTCCAGTAGAGGATCCTGTATTTCCAGGAGCCATAGTACTGCCTCAGGGGCCACCTGTCCTCCTTGTGCTCAGCAAAGGGTCCTGAGAAATCCACGTGCAGAGCTCCAGACTCTGATTTCAGCCTCACCTCAGGGGGGCCAATGGTGGCTGCACACAGGGACAGGAGAGGACAGGAGGGAGTTTAGTACCTGCAGGCTCAGCTGGAACTCTGTGCACAGCCCAAGAGTCTGAAATAACGTGTTAGAAAAAAGGAATTTCTGCTCCTGGATCAGGGAGAAATAAATCCTTTCCTCATAGAAGTTAAAATCATTAAATCCTCCGTGGAAAAGGATTTTATTTCTGCAGTTAAACAGCAGGTACCAGTGCAGGCTCCATTCCCACAGCCTCTAAACAAACTTAGTTCCTCACAGAAGTTAAAATTATTAAATCCCCTGTAGAAAGGGATTTTATTTCTGGAATTAAACACCAGGTAGCAGTGCAGGCTCCATTCCCACAAACTCAGTTCCCCTTTGCCAGCTGTGGTGGCTCCAGCAGAGGAAGGACCATTTCCATGGCTGGCACTCACTTCTCCTTCTGGGCCAAACATCTGTCTGTCCTGAGCAGACCCTCCAAAAAAAGGTTTTGTTGTGGGTTTTTATTGTGATCAGCTCGAAGAATGAAAATATTTGAATAATTTCTGCCTTGTGGAATCAAAGTTTCTAGGCTGCAAATTAATTTTTCTCTGTGAGAGTTTTGGGTTTTTTTTTTTTTTTTGAAGTAAGAAGAAATAAAAATTAAGGTTTTTTGTCTGGCAAAGCAATAAATAAGGAAGTAACTGAATTTATTTAGATATACAGGAAGTCTGGCTCCTTCGAGACAACTTCTCCCTGGCTGGAAAATAGAAATGTATCTTATTTTAAGAGAAAATGATGTTTTATGTGAAAATCTCCTCCAAAGAGGTTATCAATATTATGATAGTGAACCTACACTGTTTTCTGTCAGTGTTAAAATTAAGATTTTATAGTTTAGTGTAATACAATGCTGAAGTACTTTACATCTTCTACCTTTTCTCACAGAGCCAGGCAGTGCCTTGTTGGAACCCTGAGAATCCCAGACTGTCTGTGCTGCCAGGCTCTGACCCCCAGCAAACCCTGCACTGACCTGAGGCCCTGGAAAAGGCTCCCAAAATGGAGTGACAGCCCTGGGATTGTGCCTGTGGAGTTGGGATAGAAGTGTGTGATATCACAGGGGGCAAAACTCAGAGCTGAAGGGTTTAGAATACAGGAATAGAGATCTAAAGCAGGATGGAGGATTTAGGGCAGGGGCTGAGTCCTTCTTTTTCACCTTCTCCTCCTTCATGGTCTGGGGGGTGTTTTGTGATTGGATAGAAAAGTCCCCATTGCGGGCCAGGGGGGGTTGGTTATTGGGGTAAAAGTCACAATAATTCAGGTGTCATTTCTTAATTGGACAATTTATCCTTGAAAGAGACAAAGCCATTTTCTACTTTTTTAGCCAGAAGTGCTGTAGAACTCACAGTTTGTGAGATAAGAATTAAAAAGCATCTGAGTCCAAATAAGAAAGCCGGTCTGGAGCATTTAATCCCAACTCTGGCAAAAAGCAGATAAAATGTAACAGGGGCTGGGAGCTGTAGATAAATACTGAATTTACCCCACAAACCCAACAGGGGTGAAGTGTTTTTTGGTCTCACAGCCGCCCAGTTTGAGGCATTTCTCTGTAATTTTAACACCCACACTGAGAAATCCAACTTTACCCAGGGCACTTGAGAGGATTCCAACACGAACAGCAGAAATTCAGGGAACAGAATCACAGAATTCTGGAATTATTCAGGCTGGGAAAGGCCTCCAAGCTCATCTTGTTGGGAATATCTTGGACAAGGAAAAGTCCCCATTGTGGGCCAGGGGTCGTTGGTTATTGGGGTAAAAGTCAAAATAATTGAGGTGTCATTTGTTAATTGGACAGTTTATCCTTAAAAGGCCTTGGGGAGAGAGAGAGAGAGAGAGATGGGGCCAATCCTTAAAAGACTGTGGGGAGAGAGAGAGAGAGATGGGGCCAATCCTTAAAAGGCCTTGGGGAGAGAGAGAGAGAGATGGGGCCAGTCTTTAAAAGGCCATGGGGAGAGAGAGAGATGGGGCCAATCCTTAATAGACCTTGGAGAGAGAAAGAGATGGGGCCAATCCTTAAAAGGTCATGGGGAGAGAGAGTGATGGAGCCATTTTTTAGTTTGTTAGCTTGAATCTGTAGAGCTCATGATTGAAATATAGACAAGAATTAACAAACATCAGAGTCCGAATAAGAAACGCGGTCTGGAGCATTTAACCCCGAAGAAGATAAAATAAAGTGCCTGAAGAGCAGGCAGTATTTTTTTTAGGAAGAAGAGGGAAAAGTCTCACTGTCATCCATGGGCCTGAAGCTGAGGGTGAGCCAGGGGGAGTGCAGGGGCCCTGCCTGTGCCCGCAGCTGCAGCAGGTACTCCCCGTACTCGGAGAGCGAGGACACGTCGCACCGGGGCCGCCTCAGCGCCGTCCGCAGGGTCTCGTAGCTGTCCCCGGGGAAATTGATGCTGCAGGGAACACAAAGAACCTCTTTGAGACACCAGAACTGAGAAATCTCATNTCCCTCCTAGGGAAAGAAATAAAAAATTTTGCCATTGCCAAAACATTTCTTCACTGAAAATTCCCTGGGAAATAAACAATATAAAAAACCTCCCCAATTTAAACTACTAAAAAATAAAGAAAAAAATTACCACTCAAATAAAAAAAACTACCTATAAAAATCCACTATATAAATACCCATATCCCCAAAAATAAAACTACTAAAAAACACCAAAACAATAAACAAATAAATCAAACTCCAAAAATAAATTTAAATTAACAACACAAAAATTCCCCTGTTCCTAACTCAATAAACTCATAATACCTCAAGTCATCAAAACAAAAATACCACCTATAAATAAACACAAAACCAAAAACTAAATCTAACCATAACAATATTTCTGAAATTATCCATAACTGTAACATATATATATAATCAAACAAACCAAACAAATAAAACCCCTATAATAAACAATAATCCAAATATAAATATTAAAAAAACTAACAAATTAATTATATCACACTACCCAAACACATCAAAATAAACACTACATACTCACAATAATAAAAACAAAATAAATAAATAATTAAAAACCTACCTCATACTACAACCCATAACACCATTCTAAACCTAAAAAACAAGNCTCATACTACAACCCATAACACCATTCTAAACCTTAAAAAAACAAGTTTTTAAAAAAACATAATACCCCTAAAAAATTAAATCAGACAATAAAACTAATTTCAAAAATAACCTTATCAACACCTAAACTAAAAAAGATAATATTAAATAAATATACCATATCCCCTACCATACACCAACTACTAAAAAAACCAGAAAATCAAAATCTCAGGCACCAACCAGAGCTACAGGAAACACNTTCTTTAAAAACATAATACCCCTAAAAAATTAAATCAGACAATAAAACTAATTTCAAAAATAACCTTATCAACACCTAAACTAAAAAAAGATAATATTAAATAAATATACCATATCCCCTACCATACACCAACTACTAAAAAAACCCAGAAAACCAAAATTTTAGGCACCAACCAGGGCTACAGGAAATATTAAAGGTGAGAAGGGTTTCAGAAAGAGCAGAAATATTTAGAATTAGCTGCAATTGCAAAGCTTGAAAGTAGGAAAAATTACAATAGTACAGCAAGGAAGGATGTGAAACAATAATCTGAGTTTTAGGTTTGGCTGGGATAGACCTTAAGGCTGCAGAAAAAAATCTGTAGAGAGTTTTAAGCTTAATAATGGAATATTGTTTGTTTTTAATAAAAAGCATCCAAGCAAGCATTGTTTGAAGCAGGTGCTTTTAGTGACTGGATAAAATAATTGTCTGTGAGCTTTAGCAATGTGCTGTTGGCTGGAAAACTTTTAAAATGTCCTGTAACAAATAAATCTTTGGCTGTTGCTGGCAGACTTGAGCTGTTGTCACCTTTTAATTGTCTCAAACCCTGTAATGAGGCTGATGCTGCAGTAAAAGCTCAAGGAACCTCCAGCAGTGGCTCCATCCTGTTCCTGCACAAAATTCCAACACAAAAGGTGATTTATTCCTTCATCAATCTCATGAGAAGAAGAAATTTTAAAGCTGTTACATCCTAAATCATGATTTTAAAGGGTTAAGATTTTAGCCAAGGCTTAGAAGGAATTTCTATCGATTAAAACAACAAAAAACNGCAATGTGCTGTTGGCTGGAAAACTTTTAAAATGTCCTGTAACAAATAAATCTTTGGCTGTTGCTGGCAGACTTGAGCTGTTGTCACCTTTTAATTGTCTCAAACCCTGTAATGAGGCTGATGCTGCAGTAAAAGCTCAAGGAACCTCCAGCAGTGGCTCCATCCTGTTCCTGCACAAAGTTCCAACACAAAAGGTGATTTATTGCTTCATCAATCTCATGAGAGGGAGAAATTTTAAAGCTGTTACATCCTAAAANCTCCAGCAGTGGCTCCATCCTGTTCCTGCACAAAATTCCAACACAAAAGGTGATTTATTCCTTCATCAATCTCATGAGAAGAAGAAATTTTAAAGCTGTTACATCCTAAATCATGATTTTAAAGGGTTAAGATTTTAGCAAAGGTAAGAAGCAATTTCTATCGATTAGGATGCAAGCTGGGAAAAAACAAAAGATAAATTAATGATTATTAGATGCTGGAACTAGAGCTGGATGATGCATTGCCTGGTGTTAAGTGCTTGTTTTAAGTTGTGTTTATAGAAGGAAATGAAATAGATGGACCATCATAATGACAAGTGGGAACCAACAGAACCATGACCAGCCCTGGATTCAATATTAATTGATCACAAAGCAGGAGTTGTGTTGAAGATTTTCCTGATTTCATCCTTCAAGACCACTCACCCAATTAAAGAGGAGAATTGTGGAGGCATGAAGGACTTTTAATCTCATTTTAACACAGAGCAGGGAGTGGGTGGTGCTGGGATTGTGCATTATTTATTAGCATTGTGTGTATGTAAGACTTTGGGATATAAATAAAGGGTAAAGAGCCTTGGAATTTGCTGGCACAACTCTAAGAAGTGACTTCTGTGCCACCCAACATCACAATAAAATATAAAACACACATTTCCTAACTTTAACTAGTTACAGGGTTGTTGGAATCCTGGAAACTGAGAGTTTTGGACTCTCTGTGCTGCCAGGCACTGACCCCCCAGCAAATACTGCACTGACCTGAGGGCCTGGAAAAGGCTCCCAAAATTAACTGATGGTACTGAGATTGTGGGTGTAGTTTGAATAGAATTGTGTGAAAAATAAGAGTTTAAGATTTTAATATATAGCAATACATATGGGGCAAGATGGAGACTTTAGGGTGGTGGTTTGTTGTTCTTTTTTCATCTTCTTCTTCCTTCTTCCTCGTGGGATTAGGTGGTTTTCTGTAATTGGTTAATAAAAGTCCACATTGTGGATTTCAAGGGGTTGGTTATTGGGTTTAAAATAAAAAATAATTTAGGTGGCATTTCCCAATTGGACAGATTGTCCTTGAAAAGACTTTGTAGTGTGTTGGAATCATAGAAACTTATATTTTGGGGTTTTAGTGTATAGCAATACATATGAGTCAATATGGAAGAGTTTAAGTGTTGTCTTTGTGCTGCTTCTTCACCTTCTTCCTTCCTCTTCATGGGTTTGGGTGGTTTTCTGTAATTGGTTAATAAAGTCCACATTGTGGATTTCAAGGGGTTGGTTATTGGGTTTAAAATAAAAAATAATTTAGGTGGCATTTTGCAGTTGGACAGATTGTCCTTGAAAAGAACTTGTAGTGTGTTGGAATCCTAGAAACTTAGAATTTGGAGTTTTAGTGTATAGTAATACATGTGAGTCAAGATGGAAGAGTTTGGGTGTTGTCTTTGTGCTTCTTCACCTTCTTTTTCCTTCTTCTTCATGGGTTTGGGTGGTTTTCTGTAATTGGTTAATAAAGTCCACATTGTGGATTTCAAGGGGTTGGTTATTGGGTTTAAAATAAAAATAATTTAGGTGGTATTTCCCAATTGGACAGATTGTCCTTGAAAAGACCTTACAAAGTGTTGGAATCCTAGAAACTTAGAAANCTTAGAATTTGGAGTTTTAGTGTATAGTAATACATGTGAGTCAAGATGGAAGAGTTTGGGTGTTGTCTTTGTGCTTCTTCACCTTCTTCCTTCCTCTTCATGGGTTTGGGTGGTTTTCTGTAATTGGGTGAAAAAGATTCCACATTGCAGGGTTGGGTGGTCATTACTGGGTCAAAGGTATAAATAATACAGGTGTCACCTCGTTATTGGGTAATTATCTCTTAAATAACCTTGCGAAGTTAAAAGCTCTCCATTTTACCTCTGTTCCCTGACCTGCCAGTCAGAGCTCACAGCTCGTTAGTCTGGAAATAGATAAGGAATAATAAACATCCAAGTCCAACTCAACATTTCTTTCCTGTGTTATCCATCCTGACCTTGGCAGAGAAGAAAAGAAACCCAAACCATGAGAGCAGAGACAGAGAGGTGTTCCATCCTGCACCTTGTTAATTAGAGGAACTGCAGAACTCCCAGCTTGTGAGGCTGCCATGGAGATAAGGATTTATAAATATCTGAGTCCAAACATGAACTTTGTCTCTCCTGCTATTAATCCTGACCTTAGCAGAAAAAAGGAGGCAGAACCACCACAGAGGGTCTTTGTGTGTGATTTTATCTGTTTTTCATGATTCATTCCAAAGGCATCACATCAGAAGCTGTAGTAACTCTAGTTGGAACAACTTACATATCCTATTGTACATTCTATTCTATAACTGTGCTATTCCATAAGGCTGTAACTGCCTTATTGGCCAATAAACCCCTGCCACAAAGCCAATTAGTGTCTTTTACACCAACCATTAATTGCTTTAGTGATTGATTAATTAATTCATCTACCACAATGCAGTGTTGGAACCCTGGAAACTGAGAGTTTTGGACTTTCTGTGCTGCCAGGCTCTGACCCCCAGCAAACCCTGCACTGACCTGAGGCCCTGGAAAAGGCTCCCAAAATGGAGTGACAGCCCTGGGATTGTGCCTGTGGAGTTGGGATAGAAGTGTGTGATATCACAGGGGGCAAAACTCAGAGCTGAAGGGTTTAGAATACAGGAATAGAGATCTAAAGCAGGATGGAGGATTTAGGGCAGGGGCTGAGTCCTTCTTTTTCACCTTCTCCTCCTTCATGGTCTGGGGGGTGTTTTGTGATTGGATAGAAAAGTCCCCATTGCGGGCCAGGGGGGGTTGGTTATTGGGGTAAAAGTCAAAATAATTCAGGTGTCATTTCTTAATTGGGCAGTTTATCCTTAAAAGCCCTTGTAGAGAGAAATGGGGCCATTTTTTATTTGTTAGCTTGAAGTGCTGTAGCACTCACAGTTTGTGAGACTGTAACATAGATAAGAATTAATAAACCTCTGAGTCTGAAGACAAAATAACATCTGGAGCATTTAATCCTGGCTCTGGCAGAAAGAGAAGACAAAAGCAACAATGCAACTTTTCTTTATCCAACCACATAACACCACACAAGCCTACACTGCTACACCTCCATCTTCTTACTGACTCTAAACTAATTCTACTGCTAAACTTTAAAACCTTTAAAACCTTCAAAACCTTCCACTACCTAACTTAATATGCTTTTTACACTTACAAAAGGCATTGATGCTTAAGCCACCAATACATCCTTGCAATATACCTATGTAATTTTATTGCTTTAAATTAATAAGCTTTTTCCAGGGTCTTACAGCTCAAACTCTGTACCCATTTCCATTTCTGAGCCTGCAGGCACAGGGGTTTGGGAGCTTTCCATTCCCCAGGCAGTGAGCACTCATGGAGACAAAAATGTGTGTGAGACTGACACAAAGGATTTTATAGCCATTTTAAATCCATGATAAAGTTAGGGATTAAATTTCTAATTGTGTAAAAAAATGCCTTTTTGCTGGCAGGGTCACAATGCTCCATTGAGCAGGCAGGAGTTCAGAGCAGGGAGCAAACACAGCAGTGACACTGCAGGGCACTGGGACTTTGCTCTGGGCTGTCTCCAGGAGCTGCACTCCAGGAAAAGGCAGAGAAAACAGGGCTGGGAAGGGACCAGGAACTGCTCATGGAATAAAACCACAGAAGGTTTGGGTTGGGAAGGATCTTAAATCCCACCCAGTGTCACCCTTGCCATGGCAGGGACACCTCCCACTGTCCCCAGTGTCCAACCTGGCCTTGATCAATACATGATTTAATAGATTATATTTTTATTATATTTTATTTTTTCTGCTTTGCATCAAAAGCCAGCCCAGAAATGTACTGATCAAGAGGCCATGGCTACAGAACCCAGAAAAATCTTCTCTCAACTAAGCCTGAAGGGAAAGCTCTGGGCAAGGCTTAGAGCTCCTGCCAGGGCCTGGAGGAGTTTATCAAGGGGAGAGAGAAATTTTATGGGATGGGATGGGATAATCTGACAGATCAGGGAAGGACAAACACTCCAGGTCTCTTCAATCTCAGGGAAGTGTCCCATGAGAAAGAAAAGCCACAGACACAACCAGTAACATCCAGTGTCAGAATGTGTTTGTGTTTGTGTTTCCAAAACAAACAGGACGGAGCTGCCTTGGGTGTGAGTGCCCAGAAAACGCCTCTGCCCTTCAGCTCAGCAGAGAAACCTCTCCCAACTATGAAGAGAAGGCTCTGGGCAAGGCTTGGAGCTCCTTGCAGTGCCTGGAGGGGCTTGTCAAGAAGAGAGAGGACTTTTATATGGGCAGGACACAGGGAATGGCTTCCCAGTGCCAGAGGGCAGGGCTGGATGGGATTTTGGGCAGGAATTGTTTCCTATAAGGGTGTGAGGGGCTGGGATGGAATTCCCAGATTTGCTGTGGCTGCCCCTGGATCCCTGGCAGTGCCCAAGGCCAGGTTGGACATTGGGGACAGTGGGAGGTGTCCCTGCCATGGCAGGGCTGGGATGGGATGGGAGGATCTGACAGATCAGAGAAGGACACACACTCAGCACAACCAGGTCTCTTCAATCTCAGGGAAGTGTCCCATGAGAGAGAAAAGCCACAGACACAACCAGTAACATCCAATGTCAGAATGTGTTTGTGTTCGTGTTTCCAAAACAAACAGGACAGAGCTGCCTTGGGTGTGAGTGCCCAGAAAACGCCTCTGCCCTTCAGCTCAGCAGAGAAACCTCTCCCGAGCTGAAATGAAGGGACAGCTCCTGGCTGTGCTCTGAGAAGGATGAAAATCCCAACCCCAGAGAGCTGTAGATGTGGATTAAAGGCAGCCCAGCCCCAGACCCACCTCTTGTATCGGACAGTGTAGGTGATGTTCTCTCTGGGGAACATTGGTGGGTCCCACTGCAGGGTGCTGTGAAGGTTCACTGAAGTAATTCTTGCATTTCGGGGCTGTGGGAGCAGCCCAGAAACTGTGGGAGGAATCAGAAACAAACATTTCAGTGTTTGCTCCAGCACTTCTCACTCACCCAAAATTTAAATCAGTCTCTGCCTTGCCTTAGGTGCTTATTGAAAAAAGAGATCCCAATTAAATGAATTTAAATCCTGATGCCTCTCCTGCCTCCTTGTGCAACAAAACAAAATATTAGCACCAGTGACTTCCAGTAAATCCTTGTGACACCAACATTTCTTGTGCATGACTGAGCTGGTGCTGCCCAGGACTCGGGGCATGAACCTGAGATTGTCAAACCCCAATTTTCCTAAGGGGATAACAAGGGCGTGGGGATTGATAAACAGAGGTAAGGGAACTATTACATATAATTAAATGTAATTATCATTCATTGGCATCATTCCNATTACATATAATTAAATGTAATTATCATTCATTGGCATTATTCCCAAGTGACAACACCCCAGTTGTTCTCATTTCTCAGAAGTTAATAAAAGAATCCCTAAAGTAGTATGAAGTATCAATGAAAAGTCCATTAGTGTTATGATTTAATTATTCTTACATAATTGTGGGTATGGAGAGTAAAACAGCAAAGATTCCAGGCCATTACTGCAGCCCAGATGAGCACTGCAAACAAACCCTGACAAGACAGAGAAATGCTTAAATGTCACACCTGCTGACAGATTATCTAAGATAACACATTTTCCACGTCTGTTGTTCACAGAATCATCAGGGCTGGGAGAGACCTTCAAGGTGACTCTGTGTCACCCCAGCACTGTGATCACCCTGAGCTGTGGCCCCAGCTGAAGGAGAAATGGATGAAATTCCTGTGTCAGTCACCCCCCTCTGCAGGCAAGAGTTTGAAATCTGAACCTGCCTTAAATAAAACCTGTTTCAGACTCTGGTCCTACAATGTTACCCATCACGAATACAGAAATTCAAATCACACAGTGGTTTGGGTTGGGAAGGGACCTTAAATCCCACCCAGTGCCATGGCAGGGACACCTCCCACTGTCCCCAATGTCCAACCTGGCCTTGGGCACTGCCAGGGATCCAGGGGCAGCCACAGCAAATGTGGGAATTCCAGCCCAGCCCTTCCCCACTCTCCCAGGGAACAATTCCTGCCCAATCTCCCACCCAGCCCTGCCCTCTGGCACTGGGAAGCTGTTCCCCTTTATTCCTGGCATTCCAGGCCTTGTCCAAAGTCTCTCTCAGTTCTCTTGGAGTGCTGCCCCTGCTCTGAGGATGAGGTCTGAGGTAGGCAGGCAAATTCCCAGAAAAAGCACATTTCCTTGCAAGGCTCATTTCCCTCACAGTGCTTCCTGCCTCAGGAGCCTCCAGGTAAATTGCTCCACTGAGCACTGTAGAGGCAATGAGGAAATACCTCTGGGATTTCAGAGTTGTGTACAGACCTCCCAGCCCAGGCAGTGCCAGCTGTGCCCACCTTGTCCCCAGGGCA
>SWJQ01001213.1:112543-124042 GCA_007252995.1 Zosterops borbonicus | reverse complement strand
GGGGGCAATCTGCGAAATTTTAGTTGTGAATTTGTTTGCACTGGCTTTTGGTTTTAAGTTTGTTTGTGTTTGTATTTGAATAGGCGACGAGCACCCCCGGGGCGGANATATTTTGTTATTAATAAATTGTCTTTTATTTACCCGATATTTGCCATTGCATTTATAACACTTATTAAACTTAAAAAAATTTTAAAGTGTAAGCCTCGTTTCTCACAGTTTCTTTCATTTTCCTTTCTTGTCCTATGTGCCTGAAGAAACCCTTTTTGTTATTTTTCATGTCCATAGCCATGTTCAAGGCCAGCTGTGCCTCGGTTTTCCTGATCGCCTCTCTGCGATCCCAGGCCATATCCCTCTAATCTCCCCAGGATGTGCCTCTGCCTCCACTGTGTTATAAATGATCAAGAGCCAATTCAAAATAAAAGAATTTATTTAGCAATTTTCCAAGATCAAATTAAAAGGCCACAATAAAATTGGACAACATCGATCGAATGCTGGGTGGACAGGTTAATAGCAGCAACGGTGCCATCCAACCTTGCCCACAAATGCTGGGTCTCGGTGTACAGCTTTTATACAGTTTTTCTGTCCGGAGGCTATGTCTATTGAAAAGTCCAAATATTCATGTATTTCTTTATTCCCAATTAAAGTTTGAAAAGATTTCCAGTAAGTAAGAAAGAAGTCTCAAGAGTCTTCCAGGACTCCTCCTTTGGGGTGCTGATTTGATCACCCTCCGGATCTTTCTCCAAGACTGATATCAGATCTTGAGTAGCCGTGAAGTAGAAGTCCATCCTTGATGAATGGGCCATCTCCAGCCAGACCCTGTCATTTCTGTTGCAAATGTTGTGGTTTCACAGTTGCACAATGGGTCCTGGAATCCCGGAGATGCCTCCGGTAGATTTTAATAGTCTGAACTTTTAATACAATATTTTATATGCAAATTTATATACTAGATCTATTACGACTGCATATGCATTTTGGTTTTGTGTTTTAGTTTGTCTATGTGAAAAATGAGGTTCACTTTCTTGGTAAATTTTTTAAAAAGTTTAATAAAAAGGCAATTAGGAGACAGCAAAGCAAAATATTAAACGGCTGGGTGCTTGGCATTCAGCCAAGAGCACACCTTACCATCTCAGAAACACTTATTTAAATGCACCAGCATGTTGCATATTCATAGACCCTCATGCATTATTCAAACATTCTTTTGCTTTGTTTCAACCCCCAACCTGCTCCCATTCCATCTTGCAGATCAACATTTTTCCTTGTGGCTCCATCCTGTGGACCCACACCCTGATAACAGAGGATCAATAAATTCTTCCTTTAGAGTTCTGAGGTCTGTCACCATTCTCTTCATTCAGATAGGATAATCCAAGGATGTGGGGAATTTCCTGATTATCTTTACCATTCTTCTGAGTTAGCTACATGAACAAGAAAGCATTCTACATACCATGCTATAGTCCAAGAATTATATATATATATATATCACACTACTATTTCTAAGTCTTGTTAATAGCAGAAATAAAAGAAACTTATATTAATACAGCAAAGTTTTCTAACATTATACATATAGAATTCATTTTAATATTTGCAAAAATCCAATAATATAATATGTACTTATAACAGGCTAAGAGGTCTTGACCTAGCCAAGTTGGCCTCCTGCATCCCCTGCCTGACTTCTTGCATTTTGGGATTGAGAGCTCTTGCATCCTATGAAAAAAATGTCTTTTAAATATCTCCCAGGTCTCATTTGCTCCTTTATTTCTGAGAACAGTTTCCCAAGGGATTCCATACGCTAGCACTGAAAGTTTGACTTTCTGAGGTTTAGGGTCCTAATTCTGCTTTTTACCTCTTCTGTACCCCTCAAGACTGAGAATTCTACCTGGGCATGATCAAAGATATTGTGACAATTTCTGTCAATAGCATATCTACCCTGTTACACCTGGATTTGCTTGCTATGTTCCAAGACATACCTGATACTCTGCAGGATCAGGTCACTGTTTGCGGGGAGTTTTATTAATGTATGGTTCTCCCTTTTGGGTTCTAGGTTACTGTGCAGACAGAAGGGGCTTTTACACGTTCAGATGACTCACTGTCTTGTAAATTTATATTTGTTTAAATGATATTGTTATTCAAGAATAGAAGTAAAATACTGTATAACTGGAATTTGGGTATGTTTCACTGAAAAATTGTTTCCTTTGTAGATTGATGAGCACAGGATATGTGTTTGTGTACGAAAACGACCACTCAATAAAAAAGGTATGGCCATTTAAGATTTTGCAGAGTTTTTTCTCTGAAAAACTGCTTCCAATAGTAACATTATTTAATTTAAAGAGGTCTAGAAATACTGATCATAGGCAAAAATCTGTTATACTAGACAATATGTGTGAGGTACCCAGAAAATTTATAAACTTATGCTAATCTGAATAAAGACAGGGATAAAAGTAGTTTAACTGTCACCATTTTATGGAGTGTAATTTTTTCCCAAGGTCATCTAGGATGCATTTAGTTGATCTGGGAATTAATTCTACTGTAATTTCTTCAGTATTTTTATATTGTGTTAGGGTCACCATTCTTTTAAACTATCTTTAAGTGATCTCCTGTTCAGTGAGCTACTGAATGAAAACTTTCCTACACTTTTTTGTTATACATGTATATTTGTACTTTCAAGTTTTTAATCAGACATCAAGGGTACAATTCAGGTGCCTGAATGTTGGTGTCTTCTGACATTTAAGGTGCTCAAGGGTGTTCAAGATACCCTTGCAGGGCTAGCAGGTTATAGACAAACTGGAGACGTACCGCCTGGAACTGCTACTCAGGGCTGGGCAGGATACCTTAGGCCATATAAAATTGCACTAAACAATTATTTTTACATACTGGAATCACTCCTTAGTGACTTCTTTTCATGCATGATTTGCTTTACAACTTTTTTTCTTACTGCCTGTTGATCAGCCTGGAGTCTATATCCCCTCCCAAAAAAACCCATTTAGGTTTTCATCTCCAGTTAAATCCCAATCTTTCTATTAAGTTCTTTACTTTCATGGGAAATTATGAACTGCAAATGCATCTGGATTGAAGCCTGTATGAATCCAACACTAAAGTAAGCTGATTTTTATTTTGAAAGATGTTTCTTTCCTTCTCTTTGTTTTTTTGTTATCTTAAGGACTCAAAGAACATCTCTGACTCTGAAACAGCATGGGATGCATTTACTATTTTTGTACTGTCAAGTACACATTGAGAGTTATCTGGAAGATATCCAGAGGAACATGGGAGAATTGTATAGGAAAGGGAAAACATATACTGATGTTAGTATATAGTTAGTTTTCTTTTGTCTTATTTTTTCCCCTCCATGTTGCTGCTTCCACTCCCTTTTTTGTTTATTACTTTTACTGTTTTCTTATTCCCTGTATCTTTTTTAAATTGATCTGAAAGGAATGCATAATCTCAAAAACTGATTGATTGAAACTATTTTTCACAATCTATGTCATAAGGGCATTCAATATACAAGTCTGGTAGCAGTTCAATTTTTTTTTTGTAGCATTGGAGGTTATCTTTAATAAAATATAACTTAGAAATGTGATACATTGGGGGGAATGTTACCTTCAACCTGCACTGGAGGTGGAGAAAGTGAAAATACAATAATTGACAGCAAGTTGGTATGAGGCATAAATTAGGTTTCAGAAGTGGGACTCAATTCTGTGCAGATATCTTGGATATTAGTGGTTTGGAGCTATTAAAAATAGTTCTGAGTTGTTGGTAGGAAGATGAGTGTCTAAGTAAAAATGAGGTTCACACTAAAGTTATTTTGCATTTTTAAGAATAAGCTATAATAAAAAGGTATTAATGAAATCATCTATGCTGGGGAGGAACCATAGAGATAATCTTGTACCCATATAATGCAGTATTCTGGGAACATTCACTTTAATTTTGAAAGTTCATAAGAAACAATATTTCTCTTGCTACATTTTAAAATTATATAAAATTATATAAAAAAGTAGAGTGTGTAATACCCTGAAGAGAAAAATATAAATAGTTTTTCATATTGCAAAAATGTGTCCAAAATATTATCTTTTCCCTTTCATGTTCTGTATTTTGAAATGCTGTAAGATATTCAAATAATTTACTAGAAATCAAGTGTATAAATCAATTTCAGGAAGTCTCACAAACACAGAATTATCACCAAAATCTTTAGGTGTTCTCAGCACCAATAATTTTGTGGATTGACTTTGCAGGACGTAGGTCTTCAGATTGACATTTTAAGATTTTATTTCAGTGACATATATTTAAAACAATTGTCTAAGAAAAAACAGCTTTTGACTGCTTTAACTAAAGTTTTTTTTTCTGAAAAAAATTACCTTTATATAGATCTTTTCATCATTATTCCTTATTTATTCTCTGTGATTGCTGCAGAATAATTGCATTTTATTTCATTGCAGTGCAGTTGAAAAACTGAATAAATAGTGACTTGAATACATATTTATGTTGGTGTGTAATGTAATGCAATAGTAACCATTGTGCTGTTTGATCAGCATTTTAACTGATGAAAAGATGTCTATCTGATTGTATAGAGCTATATCAAATTCTTGAACTTAAGAAATTTTACATAGAAATGCATGTAGGAGACAGCAGTGATCCTGTCTGTACACAGAAAGGATCGTTATTTTTGTACATCTCATGGATTGCTGGGTTCTCTGTTTTGCTGAGTCATATCTCATACAACAATTAGCAATAAATTGTAGTGCTATGTAGTAATTATAACCTGAGGGCTTACTACTAAAATTGCATCTAGATGGCTTTTGTTCATTTCCAGTGATAGGAAACATCTTTAGCATGTGCAGCATGTTTCTGCTTACAAGATAATTTAAAGAAAACATTTTACTTTTGAGAAATTCTATATTAAAGACCTGAGACTCCAGGAGGAATACAAAAATGAAACTATGTAGAATGAAAAGAATTTTTTTTTCTTTTTGAAAGCTGTGAAGATATGACTATAACTTTAGGGATTTAAGAAAAATAAAAAGACAGAATTTTAAAATGAAGCCATAATGATAGTGCTATCATTAATTATCTTAGGTTTTCTAATCACCTTTGTACAACCTTTCTTTATTTTCTAGCACCTGGTAAGATAGGACATTGACTTCAAAGACTTCAAATCTCTTACTTAGCAGATTACTATCTAGGTATCAGAAGCCCAAGTCCATTGCAGTGTTGTTACTTGGAAGAGCTGTGTTATCTGAGACATTATAAGAGTGTAAACAATGAAAAAAATGTAAAAAATAGTGATGTGTTGCTACTTATATATATATATTTCATTTATTTTATAGAAACTTTAATGAAAGACCTTGATGTAATAACAATTCCTAGTAAAGATGTTGTCATGGTACATGAACCAAAACAAAAGGTGGATTTAACAAGGTACCTAGAAAACCAAACTTTTCGTTTTGATTATGCCTTTGATGACATGGCTCCTAATGAAATGGTTTACAGGTATGTGTATATGGGGGTTTTTGGGAATCTTTTTTCTCATATATCTTTGATGTCAATAACTGTGGGCTTACCTTGGTCATGGACTTCTATTCTCTCTGCTATCAGATATGTATGTTGCTAACTCCATTCTTTTGCCTGTTTACTTTTGGTTAGGTCTGTTTATCCTGAATCCTGCTCTCAGTTCTCCTCCAAGACTTTTCCAGGCTCTAGTGTGTATTGCCTCCTCAGGAGGCAAACCAATCAGGAGAGGATGGGGAAAGAGCAGAGAGAGAGACCCCATGGTATTTGGATCTTCATTTTCTCCTTTATTCTTCTGTTTCACTTCCACAGTTGAAACAGAATAATGTACACAACACTTAAAAAAACTTGTTTAGAAGTAGCTGTTTACCTTGTACAAGTTGCTAAATGGATTAGATACAGTAGCAGACAAGGTTAGACACCATAACAAGTCATAATCTTGGTACGGAGTATAAATATTGTGAATTTTTTGGCCAAGAATATTGATATTAGAAAGGAATTTGATTAAGATAATTTTCCTTATGCTTAGAAAGTGCTTCTCATAGCCTTAAGGATGTGAAAAACAAGGTTCACTTTCTTAGAAAAATTTATAAGTTTAATAAAAAAATAAAAATAGACAATTAGGAGACAGAAAAGCAAAAGTTTCTAGGCCGAGGGTCCCTGACATAAAGCCAGCCAGCAGCACACCTTTACCCTTTCAGATTTTATGTTTTAAGGATCACTGTGTTACATATTCAATAGACCCTAATGCACGATTCATTCTCTTTGGGTGTGATCAGTTTCAATTCCTCCCGAATCATTTTATCTGGTAGATCCATCTGTAGGTGACTCTACTCCGTCTGGTAACATGGGTCTCATAAATTCTTCTTCTGAGGTTTTTGGTTATCTTCATTTGGATAAGAAACAGCAGTCTTTATGCAGGAATGCAGGGTGACCCTCCATACCTTCTGGTTTGGTCAGTTTAGATATTACAAAGAGAAAAAAACCTAGTCTTTTGACTGTTAACACTATGTTAGAATCAGAACATATAAATTCATCACCTTTCTAAATTCTATTAATAAAAGATAATAAAGTACAATTATACATATAGTATTCATTAATATTTGTGAAAAGCCAACTATATAATATGCATTTATAACAAGGACTAGGGACAGAGAATTATCTTAATTCTTGGTTTTAATCCAACAATTAGGAAGTCAAAGTAGGCATCATATCCTGACTGATGTTAGATGCTAACATCCTGTAGGTGGATAAGAGAATTATTAAAAGACCTTGACAATGAAAACTTGTCTTGTGCTTGATAGAAGTAAAAGAAGAAGTGTAGCAAAAGTAAAAACTTTTTAGTCTGTTAGTTTACACTAATGAAAAAAACTTCTAGACAACAAAGCTGTGTCCTTGTAAATTTCTGTCTCTAATGATTGTCTACTGGTAGCATCTTTTCTTTCATGATAGTAGAGGGCTATGGGAGAGTGATCTAGCTGGTGAGGTGTGCCTCTGTCACACAGATAATATCTTCACATAGAGGAGCAGTTGAGCTTTTGCCTTTCCCAGACATCTGTTGTCTGCTCAATTTTCTCCCGGCTTATAGCTGAGAGGTCACTTCCTGGCTCTACCTGCCCACTTATTGGGTAGAGAGTCAGTATCCCTTAGGACTTTTCAATACAAGAGGGGGAGGAAAGTGATTCAGATTCAAGAATACTTGGCTAGAGATGCAGTGAAACAACACTGGAGGCTAGAGGAGAGAGAGACAGCGCCTTTACCTGATAACTTATTACCCTATTAGCAGGCCATCATGCCCATGGAAATCCCTTGGACACATATCTCATGGCATATGTCATAGAACACCTGACTGTTTCCAGTTCCTTCATTCTGAGTGTATGAGACATTTCTCAGAAGGGCTCAAAGGGGCCTACACACCATGTCCTTCCTTTGTCTCAAGTTTTGCTTTTCTGTCTAGCCTTTTCCTTACAGCCTCTTGCAAGTTTTCCTCCCCCTTAACAACCAGTTCCTGTAATCTCCCTCCTTCATGTTATTTGTCTTTGTGAGCATAGTGTTTAAATGTGAGGGATATTTTTGACATACAATGTTATTATGTTTTTGTACTGAGTTTCTTCAGCAAAATTTTTATTATTTGCATAATAAATTAATAGTAATATGGGAAAATATTGAAAGATGCTTGTATTCATACTGAAAAAATAAATCTCTAGTCTGTATAGCAGTACAGGCTTTTTTTCCTCCCTCATACGGCACAATAATGATAATTACATGAAGGATAATCTACTTCAAGGCCTCCTGTAGTAACACAATTGTGAAGAAGATAGGTATCATGTTCTGCTCTAACCAGAACTACCAGGGTCACAATGGTGGAAAAAAGTATAACAATTTACTTCAGTTTTCTTCAATTATGCTAAAATTACTCATATTTCTATACTGAAAAATGTTCTCAAGAAATGTACTACTCTATTTTCTTAATATTACTTTACTTAAGCTGTATTTTAAGTATTTTTGAATCCATGAGCTGCAACACTGAATTGCAAGCTTTTTTTTTTGTATTAAAAAAACTTAAATGCCTTTTGAATTTTAAAGGACAATCAGAGTTTATATTTCCGAAGGATCAAGATTGCAAATAAAGGTTCTACTAGAAGGAAAGTTTGACTGTTTTGACATGGTACCATTTGGAGTTGTATAATGCTTTGCAAAAATTTTCTAGATATGTTTGTATTTTGCCTTATTTTAAAATACATTTAATTAAGTCCATATTTTATAAATCAGCAAAATAAATAATTTCAAACTCAATTAAGCAGAGATAATGGAATGTGCTTCTTAGGTAGATAGGTTTCCTGAAACTGTTTGGGAATATCTACTTGAGGACAAAAAAAAAAAGGTATATAATTGGAGGATGCAAAAAAGAAAGACTAAAGATGATCAGGAATGATCTGGTACATTTTTGATGAAAACTGATGATTTGGTTAAACTTAGATTTTTGCATAACCCTCAGCTGCTCAATGGCTTAATCTTTCCCATATTATTTTTGTAAGTGACGTGTTTGTTCCAAAGTGGAATGAAAGGAGGTTGTAACACCTTAGTGTTTCTGTTAACAATTGTTCCTGTTTCTGTCACTAAACATCCTTTATTTGTAAACTCCTGGAAAAAGTTTAGGAAGAGAGACACTTGCCTCCATCACCTGGTGGAGGTAACCACCATAAGGTTACCTTTTGCTTTTGGAGATTTTCATGAAGTAATGGTGATAAGCAGCTGAATTAGGAACAATAGCTACATTTATTAAGTAAAAATTAATTCTCTAAAATAGAAAAATTATATTTTGGAAAATATTTTTGACATATCAAATAATGCTTAAGGGATAACTGGATTTTTCCATTCTGATAAGCCTGGGTAGACGTTTTATTGAGCCTTGTCTCAGGGTAACTATGTTCTCGAAATATTACGACATGCAATGTGTTTTTGACCACTTGTCTTCTAAACATAATCTTGGAAGCTGATTTAAGGAACAAAAACTGTAGTGGATTTTTTTGTATTGGCAAAATCTAAGCATTTAACTGCTGCGCTGTCCTACTTCTGCATCTTATAATGGTGCCTTCTTTAGGGAGCTCCAAACTTCATGTAGTAAACTGTGCCATGTTGCATCACTAAAACAAGAAAATTCTTTTTCTCAGGGTTTGAAGAAAAATAAAATTTTTGTAAAATAAATGGGAAACTCCTTGTAGCTTTTCTCTAATTGTTTAGGATATTTGAACGCCCTAGAGCTGGTAGTCTCTTTAGTTCAGGAATTAATGTGGAGATGTCCTTTGGCCTCTCAAAGTTCAGAACCGGTTTTGTCACTTCTGGCATTAAAATTTAAAGTGTCCTTGTGGTAGCGCGGGCTTTTTAAAGTAATTAAATTTCTTAAATACTGTTGTTTTTACATTTAAGGTTTACAGCTCGACCATTAGTAGAGATCATATTTGAAAGGGGAATGGCCACTTGCTTTGCATATGGACAAACAGGCAGTGGAAAAACCCATGTAAGTATTTCCTCTACATGTCAGCAATACACTTCTTTTTGTGTATTATACACTTCAATGAATTCTAATAAGTAAAAAATATGTAAGATGCAGTTCTGTGATCTTTATAGTGTATTTTTGGGTTTTTTTTTTGGTTTTTTTTGTTTTTTTTAATTTAGACTATGGGTGGTGACTTTTCAGGAAAGAACCAAGATTGTTCTAAAGGAATATATGCACTTGCAGGTGAGACTTTATTGTTCTGTTGGCTTTTTGCAAATTAGTTGAAGTCAATATATTACTTCCTGTTGTACAAACATAAGGGTCTACATATTTTACATTACAGTGGAGCTTTGGTAACATAAAAAGTAGTTTCTAGGTGTGTAGTTTTTGCACGGTAAGGTAAATATTTATAGATAACTTAAGAAATGTAAGAAATATAAATGATGATTGAATTTACAATTTTTGAGTCTTCTGCATCTTCCAACATAATGTGGCAGTTTAAAGTGCAGTGTTTCTTAATTGATTGACTTGATTGACTGTTACACTTGCAAAATATATGCTGTAAAATAGACTGCTATGTATTAATGAGTCTTCACTAAATGAAAATACATAACTACATTTGTTTTTATTTTGTAAATGTATTCACAGCTAGAGATGTCTTTTTAATGCTAAAGAAGCCAAATTATAACAAGTTAGAACTTCAAGTATATGCAACATTTTTTGAGATCTATAGTGGTAAGGTAAGTACCTGATTTTTTTTCTGAGGAAGATGGAATTTCTCTTTCACAAACAAGATTGTGAGTTTGTCACATAAAAGATTTTTTCCTTTTGGTACTAAAAGATTTATTTCAAATAATTCTTTACACTTCCCTTTCAATCACAGGTTGGAAGGGACCACAGTGGGTCTTCTGGTCCAACCTCCCTGCTCAAGCAGGATTGTGCATGGAATGTTTTGCATATTTTGATATGAGATTTAAAGCAAAAATGTCTTTTAAAGCTCCTCTTTAACTGTTATGTTCCCCTCCTCCCCAAGGTTTTTGACTTGTTGAACAGGAAGACAAAATTAAGAGTGTTAGAAGATGGTAAACAGCAAGTCCAGGTGGTGGGATTACAGGAACAGGAAGTCAAATGTGTTGAAGATGTTCTTAAGCTTATTGAAATAGGCAACAGCTGCAGGTATCTCCCATAGCTTTCACCAATTTTTCATTGCAAATTAAAGAATTGCAACAAGACTTTTTTTTTGTCTCTTCATAGCGATGGCTTTTTAATATGCAGTGGTATTTTTGATAATATTGGCCGTAAGTAAGGAATCTGCCTATCTTTTGAATAAAGATAGTTTAGAGTTTTTCAGCCAGAGAGAAATATGAACTAATTTTTCTATGGGATGTGAATTGCATGCATTATATAACCAGTTTACTGACTTTAATTCACATCATTTATAATCTGGAATACTGCAAGATTCTTCAGTTCTAAAAGGCCTTGATATGTAGTGACAAAAGTATAAAAGCTGGGGTTTTTTTAAGATCCAGCTTTATTGTTTTTAAAATTAGCTTTGTGATAGACTGCTGAGTGATTAGATAAAAGTACCACATGTGGCATTTTGCATATAAACTCTCTGATAGTCTGAAATCTTTGGATATCTGTTTATTCTTGCTTTTAAGAGAGTAGCAGTAAAATGATACTAATCTTCCATTTCTGTTTGAAAGATTGGACAAATAGGTATAATTATACTGTGTGCATCAAATTATATGAGTAAACACAGTACTATGCCCTGAAAAAACTAATGTTCTGAGGGTAATGTGCTTAACATATATGGTCCTTCGCCTGTTCATATGTCCTTCCTTTCTTTCCTTTTGTTAAAGGACATCCGGCCAGACATCTGCAAATGCACACTCATCTCGAAGCCATGCAGTGTTTCAGATTATTCTCAGAAGGAAAAGGAAATTGCATGGTAAATTTTCTCTGATTGATTTGGCTGGCAATGAAAGAGGAGCAGATACTTC
>SWJQ01001213.1:96568-110805 GCA_007252995.1 Zosterops borbonicus | reverse complement strand
ATAGTCTGAAATCTTTGGATATCTGTTTATTCTTGCTTTTAAGAGAGTAGCAGTAAAATGATACTAATCTTCCATTTCTGTTTGAAAGATTGGACAAATAGGTATAATTATACTGTGTGCATCAAATTATATGAGTAAACACAGTACTATGCCCTGAAAAAACTAATGTTCTGAGGGTAATGTGCTTAACATATATGGTCCTTCGCCTGTTCATATGTCCTTCCTTTCTTTCCTTTTGTTAAAGGACATCCGGCCAGACATCTGCAAATGCACACTCATCTCGAAGCCATGCAGTGTTTCAGATTATTCTCAGAAGGAAAAGGAAATTGCATGGTAAATTTTCTCTGATTGATTTGGCTGGCAATGAAAGAGGAGCAGATACTTCTAGTGCAGATAGGCAGACTCGACTGGAAGGTGCGGAAATTAACAAGAGCCTTTTAGCACTCAAGGTAACTGAAGTGTTTCCATTGCCTTTGAGTAGGTGAAAGCCTTCCACAAATAATAGCAATGACTATTGAAATGAGTGGTTTTGCAGGCTTTGCTTCTCTACATTGTCTACTGATGTGACATGTAAAATATAATTCTGATTTTCCTTTAAATACCTGAAAAAACACTTGGTAATTACCAAGTAAAAACATTGCAGAAACATTATGCCATCAGTTTTCATGTAGTTTAAAAAAAAAACCCAACAAACCCAAACCAACAACCCAGTAGTTGAATTTGAATGCTTTTTTTTTTTAATATACACCTAAAATGGGGGAACAGATAACTTACTCTTGTACTCAAGGTCTGAAATACTAACTGGAAATATACTTACTGATCTCAGTTGTTTTTGTTTTTGGGTTTTTTTTTTAATTAAGAAAAGATTAAAAAAAAGATATCTTTTGTAGTGGTTTAACCCCAGCTAGAAACTAAGTACCATGCAGCTGCTCACTCAATCCCCTCACCCCTTCCCCAGTGGGATGGGAAGGAGTATCTGAAATAAGGTAAAACCCATGGGTTTAGATAAGAACAGCTTAATAATTGAACTAAAGTTAAAGATAATAACAATAATAATAATAATAATTGTATTGAAAAGGAGAGAGATAGAGAGAGAGAAATAAACCCCAAGAGAAACAAGTGATGCACAATACAGTTCCTCATCACACTGACTGATGCCCAGCCCACCCCCCAGCAGCTATCAGCCTGTCCTGACCAACTTCCCTCAGTTTCTATACCGGGAATATTGTATTGTATGGAATATCCCTTTGACCAGTTCTGGTCAGCTGTCCTGGCCATGGTCCCTCACAGCTTCTTGTGCAGCTTCTCCCTGGCAAAGCATGAGACGCTGGAAGGCCCTTGACTCAAGGTAGGCACTGCTCAACAACAACCAAAACATCCATGTGTTATCAGCATTATTCTCACACTGAATCCAAAACACAGCACTACAAACTACTAAGAAGAAAATGAACTCTATCTTAGCTAAAACCAGGACAGTCTCCACCCTAATCCATACCATTTACATCATGCCAGGTCCCACACTTTCCAATACCCCATCACCTTTCCTGTTTTTTGATAGATATGCACACAGATATCATTCCCTTAGTCTATGGACCATTCCTATAAAAGTCTTTAGAGTTCATTTAGTCCATGACCTTGGGCTCCGTCTGTCATAGCAGTCCCTCAGGACAGGAAAGATGGTGTGTGGTATTGGATTGTTGCAGTTGAAGCCAGATCAATATTGGATAGTTATTAACATAATACAATTTAATTCATTGGCTATTCTTACCCAAAATCAAATCCCCTTGAGGCACACACCAGACTTGCCCACCCCACATTACCCACCAAGTGCACCCAGGTCCTTGAGCAAAAGCATTCTCACGGATGGGTTTGCCTTTGCCTAAGGCAGGAATAACCCAGACTGTTTTCCCCAGCATATTTTTAATGTGCACAGGAATTCTATCCCCTTTTAAAGTACTTAACAGTTTTGATTGGGCAGGCCCAGCCTGACTGGCAGATCCTCTGGTGTTGACTAGCCAGATGGCCTTTGCTAAATGTATATATCCCAATGGCTGAAGGTTCCACCACAAATTCCTCTCAGTGTAGTCTCTAACAGTCCATTACATTGTTTGATCTTTCCAGAGGCTGGTGCATAATAGGGAATATGATACACCCACTCAGCATCACGTTCTTTGGCTCAAGTGTCTATGAGGTTGTTTCAAAAATGGCTTCTATTGTCCAACTCAATTCTTTCTGGAGCACCATGTCACCATAAGACTTCCTTTCCAAGGCCCAGGATACTGTTCCAGGCAGTGCCATGGGGCACAGGGTATGTTTCCAGCCGTCTGGTGGTTGTTTCCACCATGGTAAGCGCACAGTGCTTGCTGTTACAGGTTTGGGGAATATGATATAGTCAATCTGCCAGGCCTCCCCATACTTATATTTCAGCCATCATCCCCCATACCACAGAGGCTTTACCTTCTTGATTGCAGAACATTTCACATTCCAAGATAACCTGTGTGACAGTGTCCATAGTTAGTCCACCCCTTGATCATGAGCCCACCTAGATGTTGCATCTCTTCCTTGATGTCCCAAGGTGTTGTGGACCCACTAAGCCAGAAATAATTCACCCTTATGTTGCCAATCCAAATCCACTTGAGCCACTTCAATCCTAGCAGCCTGATTCACCTGCTGGTTGTTCTGATGTTATTCAGTGGCCAGACTCTTGGGTTCACGAACATCCACATGATGTACCTTCACAACCAGGTTCTCCACCTGGGCAGGTTTATCTCTGTGCTCCCAGTTTATCTGCTTCCATTGCTGCAACCACTCCCACAGGGCATTTGCCACTATCCATGAATCAGTATAAAATATCGGCCATTTCTCTCATTCAGCAATGTCTAAGGCCGACTGGATGGGTTTCACCTCTGCAAACTGACTTTGACTCACCCTCCCCTTCAGCAGTTTCTGTGACTTGTCATAGGGGACTCCATATAGCTGCTTTCCATCTCCAATACTTTCCCACAAGACAGCAGGACCCATTAGTAAACAAGTCATATTACTTCTCATGTTCTGGCGCTTCATTATACAGTAGGGTCTCTTCAGCACGTCACTTCCTCTTCTAGGGGCATTCTGAAATCTTTGCCTTCTGGCTAGTTCATGATCATTTCCAAGACTCCTGGATGACTGGGGTTTCCTATCAGAGCTTGTAACATGATCAGTGCGACCCACTTACTCCATGTAGCATCTGTTTCATGATGTGCAGAGGAGACCCTTCCTGTGAACATCCAACCCAACATGGGTAACCAGGGTACCAGGAGGAGCTGGACTTCAGTGCCAATCACATCAGAAGCAGCTTGAACTCCTTCATAAGCTGCCAGTATGTCCTTTTCAGTTGAAGTATAGCAGACTTCAGATCCTCTGTATGCTCGACTCCAAAAACCTAGAGGTCAACCTCAAGTCTTCCCTGGTGCTTTCTGCCAGAGGCTCCAGGTAGGACTATTCTCCCCAGCTGCAGTATAGAGCACATTTTTTACATCTTTCTCTATTTGGACTGGCCCAAGGGCTACAGCATGAACTGTCTCCTGTTTGATTTGTTCAAAAGCTTGTTGCTGCTCAGGGGCCTCATTTGAAATAATTTTTCTTCCAGGTCATTTGATAGCAAGGGCTGACAATCAGACTGTAATTTTGAATGTGCATTCCCCAGAATCCTACAATACCTAAGAAAGCTTGTTTCTTTCTTACTAGTTGGTGGAGACATTGCTACTGACAACATTCATCTTGCCATTTTATTCCTAAAACCTGGATCTCCTGTGCAGGTCCATTGACCTTACTTTGTTTTATAGTAAAACTGCTGTTCAGAAGGATTTGGACTATTTTCTTCCCTCTCAGAAACTTCTGCTATATTGCCCCACACAATGATATCAATATATTGCAGGAGTTCTGGAGCTTCACCCTGTTCCAATAAAGTCTGGATCAGTCCATGGCAGATGGTTAGGCTGTGTTTCCACCCCTGGGCAGTTGTTTTCAGGTGTACTGGATGCCCCTCCAAGTCAAAGCAAACTGTGGCCTGTACTCTGCCACCAGAGGGATTGAGAAAAGCACATAAACATCAGTTGTGGCAGCACTGGACTGCCTTTGACTCCAGTTTCTATTGAAGTTCCAACATGTTCAGTATGGCAGCACTCAATGATGATGTGACTTCATTCAGTCCATGACAATCTACTGTTAATCTCCATTCTCTGTTAGACTTTCACACTGGCCGTATGGGGCAATTAAAGGGTGAGTGGGTCCTGCTGATCACTCCTTGGCTCTCCAATTGACAAATCAGCTTATGGATTGGAATCAGGGAGTCTCGGTTGGTGCAATATTGCTGTTGGTGCACCATTGTGGTAGCAATTGGCAACTGCTGTTCTTCAACCTTCAGCAACCCCACAGCAGAAGGGTCCTCCAAGACACCAGGTAAGGTAGACAACTGTTTAACTTCCTCCATCTTCAAGACAGCTATATCAAAAGTCCACCCTTGAAATACCCTCTCCTGAGATAGTCTGTGCCAAGGATGCACAGAGCCTCTGGGCCAGTCACAATGGAGGGTCAGGCTAAGATCAGCCTCCAGTACAGTCAGCTGTTGGAATCCCCCTGCCACTCCAGAAATACAGATGGATTCTGCCCCTGCATATCTCAATGGCATTAGGGTACACTGTGCACCAGTGTCTACTAAAGCCTTGTACTCCTGTGGGGCTGCTGTGCCAGACCATTGGATTCACGCTATCTAGTAAACCTGGTAATCCCTTTCTTCCACCTGGCTGGAGGCAGGGCCTTTCTAGTCCTGGTCATAGTATTCTCCACTTACTTGTAGAAATGGATTAGAATTCTTTTCCATATAATCAGAGGTAAATTCAGCCCTTCCACTCTGCCTGGGAAACTCACTGGAGATGGGAACAGCAACTTTCCTGGAAGAACCCCCATTTATGATTGTTTTTCCCTGCAATTCATGTACCTATGCCTCTAGGGTCAAGGTAGGTTTTCCATCCCACTTCCTCATGTACTTTCCTTGGTCCTGCTGTGGTGTGTTGTGGGGGTGCTGGAATTGTTTCATAGGTTTTTAGTTAGAAGTTTAATGTGGTTTGGACTTTAACCCTAGCTAGGTAAAGTTCCTGTCTTAGAATGGTTCTTATCAGAAGTTGATAAGAGTTTCCAAGACAACCCTAATCCTCTGCCTGGAGTTTGGTCATCCCATTGTCTTTTCCCCCATCACAATGTATATTCTCCCCCCCATGTCCATCATCTCCCAGGCCCGAAACCTTCGGAGAGGTGTCGGACCGTGGTTGGTGGATCACCCCAAGACCCCACCCCAAATTACCTGATTTGTTGAAGTTTGTGTATTGTATTTGGTATTAGCCACCTTGCTTTGTTTCATTGGTTTGTAACTTGTGCCCACCCCTGAGATTTCTGGCAAACAAAAACTCCCTGCTGACCAGGCCCTGGGTCACTCTCCTGAGGCACAGGCCTGGGACCAGGGACTGCCCCTGTGATCCCCGAATAAAACCTTTCTTCCTGAGCCTTAAGAGTGTCCCCTCTTTCGAACCATGGCCGTGACAGCCAAGGCAAAGGTGCTGCGGAGCCAAGACCCACGCAAAGGTACTGTTGAGGCATATCAGAGCTAGCAGGGTGGTCCAACCGAACGCTGGGCTGGCCTGAGAGACAGATACGCGAAGCAACAGTGTGTATTTTCTATATCCTTCCTTTTGAGAAAAAGAACTCTTACTGTTAATAGCTGAGATGCAGGTCCATACAGGTGGGGAGTAGGACCTCTTTTTGTTGATGAAACTCCTAGAACAATTTTTTATACCTCTGGGAGAGTTTTTCCACAGCCAGAAAGGAGTAGCTGCAGTGCCTGTCACTGGGGTTGGAGTAGCTGTCAGGCCTGTTGTTTTGTTGTCAGATCCAGAGACTTTCTTTTCTCCCTGAGGGTACTGAGCAGTGTTGAACAGGACTTGATAGGCCAGGGCCAGGCTCCAGCATGTTGCAGTGATTTGTCTCTCTCTGGAATTACTAAGTTGACAGCATACTTTTCCCAAATCTTTTACTAGTTTCTCCATATTCTGCACTTGTTCAGTATTATGTGATGGGTCATAGGTAGGGAGACAGAAATCATGACTTGAGTCCTCTTGATCATGAGACAAACAGCCTGTTTTATTGTTTGAAACTTTTATATAGGGAGTTCAAAACTCCCAGATCTAGACACTGATTAGTCTGAGTCTTATCCCTGCCCAGCTCCTTGACCAGTGATATGTCTGCTCTCTGGACTAGCTATGATTGGCTGAGGTCTCTGCACGAGCTCTCTTATTCACCTAGAGACTTCTAGAACAAGCCAGGTCAGCCAAACTGGACTTGCCATGACCAGATTTATTTTGCCTTAGCTAAAGACTAGCTGTGACAGTTTAGAGGTGAGGTTCAAAAACGTTGGAGGTGTCCACTGTCCTAGGCACTTGCCCATACTATCCCACACACCCTGCCACTCATAACTATCCAGCCTTGGGGCAAATGTCTGGGTGATGTTCTTAAATAGTTGTTTAAACAAGACCTGAACCACATCCAACAACATGCTGGTTCCTAGCAAAAGAGCCTGATTGGTTTCAAGAGTATTCAAAGGATATTAAAAATCTTTAAAATTCTCAAATGCTACTGTAATCATCCTGGGTGAAAAGGAAGGAAGGAAGGAAGGAAGGAAGGAAGGAAGGAAGGAAGGAAGGAAGGAAGGAAGGAAGTCAGTCTCCTCTCTAGGTTGACTCTTCAAGGAGAAAAGACAAAAGGTGTAATTATTCAAAGATCCCAATAGATGACTCCAGAAATACAGAGGTGACTGCAGTGCTGAGTACACATACCAGCTATGCTATCCTATCATAAGCCAATACTGCAAACTACAACAAAATGATAATTTTATTAGCCCAGGCCCCATGGAGGATAAACATCACCACAGGGAACATATGCAAGAAGTAAGGTATTACATACCACAACCCTGAGAACAAGTGTGACAATTCTGAGAGCAAATAAATCAACATTGTGACTGCTGACAATTTAACCAAAACAATGAGTGGCCATAACAAAATTGTTTTAACACACTTTGGTCAGATCTGTCATTATCTTAACTCTTTGTATCCCATGTTGTGCTCCAAAAGCGACTGTTGTGGTTTAACTCCAGTTGGCAACTAAGAACCATGCAGCCATTTGCTAACTCCCCACTTCCCATCCAGTGGGAAGGGGAGAAGAATCAGGAAAATAAAGTAAAACTTGTGGGTTGAGATAAAAACAGCTTAATAATTGAAACAAAGTAAAAAATATTACTACTGCTACTAATAATAGTAATGAAAAGGAGAGAGAGAGAAATGAAACCCAAAAATGACAAGTAATGCATGATACAATTGCTCACCACCTGCTGACTGATGTTCAACCTGTCCCTGAGCAGTGATCAGCCTCCCCCCTTCCAGGTAACTCCCAGTTTATATACTGGGCATGCGTCTTAGTTTAGATAGACACATATCTGCCAGGGAAGATTGGAGTCTCCCTTGGAATGTAAGCTTTTTGCCTTTTTCTTTTTAAAATATTATAAATTTGCAATTAAAAGGCTGTCAGGCAAAGATTTTGGGAATAGGTATAGCAGTTATTTTCTAGGGATATTAAAAAAAATAAATGTTGCAGTACAAGAGAATAAGCAAACAAACAATAAATTTTAGAAAACCTATACAAAGTCAGAAATACAACTTGACTCCTTGTTGGTCAAGGTGTTGGAAACATTGGAAACAGTCCAAAAGTAAGCCCTCCTGGAGTGGCAGATGTGGTCCTGTTGGAAGCAGAGATGATCCTGTGCAGCCAAGGGTCCAGACATGGGTCTATGTCCTGGTTTAGGGCAAATTTGGGAGGAAACCTCAGAATGGGGTTCCTCAGGAGAGCAAACCCAAATGGCCCCTCCCCCCCAGCCAGTCCAGGAAAAGAACTTCCTCGGAGAAAAGTGGAAAAAAATATTTATTTAACAAACAAACTTCCCACAAGCATAAGAAATGAATAATATGAAACAATAAAACCTCTCGCTGCTCCGAAGAGAGATGGCAAAACTGAGAGTCCTTGCTGTGAGTTAGCTCAGCTCTCTCAGTCTCTTATCAGTCCCAGTCCCTTCGGCGCTGGAAAATGCCGAGGTCCAGGCCCCAGTAGGCCACAGGTGCAGCTCCTGGTGCTCCTCTGGGTTTTTTCAGTCCAGAGCAGATTTAAACAGTCCCAAGAAAAAGGAAAAAAAACAGTCTAGGAAACTTTTTTTGCCTCAGCTAGCTAGACTAACTAAAAGGAAAAAACTCTCTGGCCACTGTCCGTGCATTCNCCAATGGGAAAAGCAAAACAGGTAGATTAAGATAATGCTGCAGAGCACCCTGGGAGAAGCCTTTTTTCTCACCTTAAGCTATGAGGCATTCTTGGACCCAATGACAGATTCTTCCAGGGCAAAGTCCTAGAAGTTTCCCTTAGAGGCTCAAGGGCCTCCATAAGGAAGAACATTTGAGTGATTCTACAGTGAACCAGCACAGCCCACAGTAGGCTCAGTAGCTGTCTCGGTTTGGATAGACAGGTATCTGCCAAGGAAGATTGGAGTCTCCCTTGGAATGTATCACTCCCCTCCCTCTTTTCAAATTATTATAAATTTGCAATTAAAAGGCTGTCAGGCAAAGATTTTGGGAATAGATATAGCAGTTCTTTACTAGGGATATTAAAAAAAAATAAATGTTGTAGTACAAGAGAATAAGCAAACAAACAATAAATTTTAGAAAACCTATACAAAGTCAGAAATACAACTTGACTCCTTGTTGGTCAGGGTGTTGGAAACATTCCAAAAGTCAGCCCTCCTGGAGTGGCAGATGTGGTCCTGTTGGAAGCAGAGATGATCCTGTGGAGCCAAGGGTCCAGAGATGGGTCTGGTTTTCTTTTGGGAATCTTGTGGGAACACTGGATGTCTGGTGAGACTTATGGCTCTTTTTTATCTAGGTGGAAAATGGTTTGGCTTCTCCTCCTTGGGTAGAGCATTTTACAATAGGATGATGAATTGTATCATGTCATTGGTGAGCTTTAATGGCCCTATTAACAGAAGATATTCCCATGGGGGTAGTGGAAGAGTGAACAGAGATAAGAAATAATGCCCCACCCGGTTTTTAACAGCTGGCTTGTTATCAGAGAAGGCAGTTACCCCCTCCCTTCTGGAGTTACAACAGATAAAGAAAAATCTCCCTAACTGAGCTTTGGCTACCTCTTTGTTTTGGTCAAGTACTCTTAAGTATCCAACACTTAGTCTCCTTAGTAACTTATGGGGAAAAAATTCTTTAAAGTAAAAAAGGAACAAATCTAACCCCCAACAGCATGACATTGTATGGTATGGAATATTCCTTTGGCCAGTTCAGATCAGCTGTCCCAGTTGTGCTCCCTCCCAGCTTCTTGTGCAGCTCCTCCCTTGCAAAGCATGAGACACTGAAAGGCCCTTGACTCAGTGTGTTATCAGCATTATTCTCATACTGAATCTAAAACACAGCACTGTGCCAGCTACTAGGAGCAAAATTAATTCTATCACAAATGAAAACAGAAGACCTTAATGGCATTTATTTACACTGTTAATTAATTAACTGAAGAAGAAAACACAACAGCACTACATCCAGAAAGAATTAACAAATAAACTATAACCCTTAAAAGTAGGAATCCATTTATCATAGACTCATGGAATCATTTAGATTGGAAAATACCTTTAAGATCATCAAGTCCAATCATTAACCCAGAACTTCCAAGCCCACCACTAACCCATGTCCCCAAGTGCCCCATCTACATGCTCTTTAAATCCCTCCAGGAATGATGACTCCACCACTGCCCTGGGCTCCCTGTGCCAGGGCTTGACAACACTTTTGGTGATGTCTTTCTCTCCTGAAGAAACTTATCCCAATACTGAGAGACTTTGCCTAAATGAAGGTTTGAGGACTCTTGTCTCAATACAATATTTTACAGTAAAAACATCTAAAACTCTGCTCCTTTTTGAGTTTTTTGGGTGCTCTTTATAGCAAATCATTTGATACAATTGTGAGAGACTGGACTATGACTAAACACTCCCCTTTGTGGAGGCACAGGGTGGTTTGCTGAGGCCAGTTTTGCATACCCTGAGGAGAAGGAGGTGAGTTTTTGGTTGTGTAATGACAAACCTCTGGTCCCAATAAGACAGAGAAGGTGAACTTATCACTTACAGAGGCTACAAACTGGGCTTTGAGGCTGAGAATGATGCCTTAAGTTTTAGCTTTCATATTTTCCAGATTCTGTACTGCCTTAGTGTGTGACTGAACTTCATATAAAGTGTTTCTAGGAAATTTCAGTAGGCCACAAGGATATGGATGCAGCTCGAGGATTAGCTGAACTGCTGTAGAACTACTCATGTCACACAAAAGCCATTCCATCTGTTAGTCTTGCTAAACACAAAGCTATAGTATGAAAAGATTTTGATGTACAGTTGTTTGAATAAGTTCTTTGTGTAAACATGTTAAAACTGTACCAGGAAAGCCCTGAATCTGAAGAGATGCCTGTACACACAGTATTAAGGCAAAGCCAGAAATGGGAATTAATGTTCCAAATACGACAACAGCAGCAAAACAAATTTAAATTTGAACTTTCTTTCTGTAAGAAGTAATTTATTAGCTGATGTTAGAACTCTGAGTGGGCAGAAGTGATGTCTAGATTAGTGCGATCTTGGTTTGTGCTATTGTACTTAGTTGCTACTGTAACTTCTATAGTAATTTCTTAATATTCTGTACAGTATTTCTCTCTGGAACTCTTCAACCAATTACAGATATTAGTTTAGCCCCATACCATTTTTGTGACTGAAAGGGGAGGTACATGTTATCCCTGTTCTCATGAAGAATGCTTTTAAACAGGGAGTGGCTTACATTTTCAAGTGTTTTCCTATATTGAGTACATTGATACAGATCTTACACTTACTAGGTTTGTGACCTGTGGAAGCTTTCAGAAAATTTAGGCACCAGTGTTTTCTTCTGAGCTGTAAAGAAAGTCAGTGGTGAAGCCAGAATCAAAGCTACTGCTTTTAACTGATAGAGTTAATGCGAGTCATAGTCCATGCTGCTTCTGCTGGCAGAGGCTGTAGATCGTTCAGGCTTTTGCAGATCGTAATCAGAAATAGTTGTTAGTCTGGAGATTTAAAATCAACAATTTTTTTGTTCTTGTTGAATTCAATATATGTAAACATTTTAGATGAGATTCAGAAAGTTTTTAGGCTCCTAAGTACTTTAAAAGTTCCAACCTCTCTACTGAGCTTAATGAGATGAAAGCCTAACTTCTTGAATTCAATCTTACATAACTTCAGCAACATAACTAAGGCATATATTTTCTGATTTTGAATTGCATTTGTATTATGTATTTTTCTTTGATGGGGATTGTATATATATGATGTTTTACTCTGATTTTATGAAATAGAAACCTATTTGTTCTTTCAGGAGTGCATTAGAGCCTTAGGCCGAAATAAACCTCATACGCCATTCAGAGCAAGTAAACTTACTCAGGTGCTAAGAGATTCATTCATAGGAGAAAACTCCCGTACCTGTATGGTAAGTTTGTTTAGTTAACTATATGTTTTAACAATTAATTGAGGTTATACATTAACTGAGACTATATTTGAAGTTAGTCTTTCAGCAGAGGCATTTCAGATAACTTTCTCCCTTCTCACTTTTTATTGCTCTTTCCTATTGCTTGTTTTAGTTTTCTAGCTAGACAAATAGCTAGAAGCACTTCAGGTTGAGGGGTGGGTTTGTTTGTTTGTTTTAAATAATGTCTTAATTATATTATAATATTGTTTGTTGAATAAGAATTTTGGAAAAGGCGGTGTACACTGGAAGTATAGTGGTGAGTTATGATCTTTAAATTACAAAGGCAAATTTAAAATTGGTATCAAAGGCATCAGAATATGCTCTAGTCTGTTAAGGGGAGAAGTAGTTGGGACAGATGAGATGAATAGTTGTGTACTGTATAAAAGTGCATTTACATCAATCTGAAAAATCAGAATTCTTCTGTCAGATGAGGGAAAGAACAGATCAAAGCATGGATGTCCAGTGGTTTTATTTGCGCATCCTTAATATTTCTCCTTATGGAAATGTAAATTCTCTGCAGTGGACACTGACTGTTAAGCTCATTTGCTATGGTGGGTTGATCTTGGCTGGCTGTCAGGTGCCCACCAAACCACTCTATCATTCCCCTCCTCAGCAGAACAGGGAGGGGAAAATAAGATGGAAGTCATCGGTCAAGATAAAGGCAGTTTAATAAAGCAAAAGCAAAGGAAAACCAGAGTTTTATTCTCTATTTCCCATCAACACACAATGTCCAGCCACTTCCTGGGAGGCAGGGCTTCAGCATGTGTAGCAGTTGCTCTGGAAGACAAATGTCATAAAAATTAATGTCTCCCTTCATCCTTCTTTTTCTTAGCTTTTACATCTGAGCAGACATCATATGGTATGGAATATCCTTTGGGTCAGCTGGCCTGGCTATGTTCCCTCCTAGGATCTTGCCCAGGCCCAGCCTACTGACCTTCGGGGTGAGGGGGTGAAATGTTGAGAGACTGCTGATGCTGTGGCAGCGCTGCTCGGCAGTAGCCAAAACACTGGTGTGTTCTCAACATCTTTCCAGCTCCCAATGCAAAGCACAGCACTGGGAGGGCTGCTATGGGAGAATGAACTCCAGCTCAGCCAGACCCAATATATTTGTATTGGTTACTTTCCACATGCTCCTTGGAATTAGTCTAGAGGTGACAGAAATCTGTAGACCACAACATGAAAACCATGGTGTTAGGGCAGCCTAGTCTTCTCTTTGGATGTTAGGTATGGTTCTAATATGAAATTGGTGGTAAAATAGCATTTTTGATTAATCTTTTTTCTTTGTTTTCCTAATAAAACACAGCATTGTTTTCTTTCCACTGGGACATAACTTCATAAATCATATTCAATATCAGAAAGCTAAACCATGCATCTCTAGGCAATGTATCCTCACTGCTGAAGAAGTTTTGGAAAGTTAGCCTGTTGGGAATTGTTCTTTGTACATAGGAGTAACATTTGTGAATGTTTTGTGACGTTCTCACCATCACCTTTACCAATCCTTAAAGTGCTAACAAGCCGTCTTCATTTTGGTGAAGCTTTTTTGTTTAATTATTACTCTTCTCATAGAATTAACATAACATTTTTCCAGTTTAAGTGCATGAAAATGCCATCAAGAATAATCCATGATCAATGGGTGTTTAATTTCTTATAAAGCTTGCATTCCTTCCTTTTATATTCAATATAGTTCTAAATTAGGGAAAAAAAATCTCCTCTGAAAGTGAGTGAAAATACACTTGAATTATTTTTTTTAATTCACATAACTGCAGTCACTTTATAATTAAGAATAAGAAAACTTTCATGATGAGACACTGCTCTCAAACTCATTCTTCCTGTTACTATTCCGTTTAGTTTCTCAGTACTAGGACAATTTGTAACATTCTGGATTTGGTGTTTGTTTCCATATAATTTTTATCCAGAATTTAATCAGCAATGTTTTTTCTTAAGATACTGATGTAGGAAGAGTAGCACTGATGTGGTTATTAATTACTTTGAATTACAGTTAAAAGGAAGGAGAGAAAGAAAAGAAACCAGCAGTGCATCTTTATGGTTGTTTGGATTGAGTTCTTGCATTTGCAGCACTTGTTCCTGTGATAACTAGATGGATGCAGAAGCAATCTGCCTGTCTAAAGATCTGACAGGTTTCTGAACAATATATATTGAATTGAGGGAGGTGTAGGAGATACCTTCACCTGGAATTACCTCCAGTCCTTCCCAGTTGTCCTGGGTTGCAGTGTAGGATGTACACAAAGTATTCTATCACCATCTTCATGAACTGTTGAAACCAGGTGGGCTAGTGTTTTCCCAAGCCCCCTGCCTCTTCTGCTAATGGCCTTTGGAGTGTCTTCTGCTAATGGCCCATTAACGCCTTTGGGGTGTCTTCTGCTAATGGCCCATGAGTCACAGGTAACTCCCTCCAGGGGTTATCTCTGTTAATGGGCCATCAAGGACCCATTTCACACTTCTCATGCTATTGTGAGATGCTTTGCCCAGGGGGAGGAGCCAAGCATTCTCACCTGGATATAAGCTGGTATGTGGGACAGTGCAAGTAGCACTTATCCACTGGATTCCCAGAGGACCAGAGCTCCC
>SWJQ01001213.1:75760-95842 GCA_007252995.1 Zosterops borbonicus | reverse complement strand
GTTAATGGGCCATCAAGGACCCATTTCACACTTCTCATGCTATTGTGAGATGCTTTGCCCAGGGGGAGGAGCCAAGCATTCTCACCTGGATATAAGCTGGTATGTGGGACAGTGCAAGGGCACTTACCCACTGGATTCCCAGAGGAGCAGGGCTGCCAGACCTTTCTACAGGATCACTGCTTCAGGAAGAGCACCTCACCTGGACTGCTTCCACCATCCTGCTCAGGTTGTATTCTGACTCTGTCAGTGATCCTTCGTGTTATTGCATTTATTTTATTTTACTTTTACCTTTTTACCATTCTTCTTATTCAATTATATCTCTGACTTGGAGTCTCTCATTCGTTTTGCTTTCAAGCCACAACACCAGTTCCCTGTAAACAGGAGAGATTTGCACTCCAGTGGCGAGAAGAATGGACAATGATCTGCAGCTTCTGGGTCTTCCTTTGCCTTTTTTTAATCAAGAAAATGCATTCAGCCTTCCAGTATGGTATTCACATTCGGTTCTTTGGCAAAGGGCCTAGTTTTAAAGCATGTTCATGTTTAGGTTTTATATGATACACTGGCAACATTCTACTGATTAAATATACAGGTAAACAAAAAGGCATATCATTATGGTTTATAATAGCTAAAGTTGAACAGTTTTTTATTAAATTAAGAGTACTTATCCTGCAGGTACACTGACTGCTTGTTTGCAGCAGAGCTATGTAATTAACTGGGGTGCTTCAAACTTCTAAAATTTAATGCAAATATAGTTTAATAATGAGTAGCTTCATTTCAGGTTTCTGCAGTTGACTGTAGAGATCACTTTTATGTTCTCTAGAAGAGTGTTTATGTGAAGTAAATTAAAGCATAGAAGAAATTTTGAGGGATAATTCTGTTGTGGTGGTTTGACCATGGCTGGCTGCCAGGTGCCCACCAAAGCTGTTCTATCACTGCCTTCCTAAGCTGGACAAGAGAAAATATAATGAAAGTATCATGGGTTGAGATAAGGACAGGGAGAGGTCATAGATTTTCCTGGGTTGAAAGGGACCTTAAAGATCAAGTTCTAACCCCACTGCCATGGGCAGGAACACCTTTCACTAGACCAGATTGCTCAGAGCTCCATCCAACCTAGCCTTTGCCAGGAAAATAAATCCACTGTGAAAAATGAAAGTTCACTCTTAGAATATTTTTCAAATGTTTAATAAGGGAATAAAAAAGCACAGTGTCCAGCACTGGAGTGTTCCTGGCTATCGGCCAATGAACACACTGGTACATTAAGACAGTGTTATCTATATACTGTTACCTTACTAAAGTACATACAAATTCATAAGTTTCATGCTTTATTCAAACATTCTTGGTAGCTTTTGATGTTTTAGAAACTTTTCTTTGTTTTTGTTTTCCACTCTGACTTATCTACATGACATCTTGGAGATCAGGTCAATATATTTTATTCCTTCTTGTGGCTTTATCCTGTTGTTTCACACTTCCCTGATAAGGAGTAGTTAACAAGTTCTTCTCTAATTTTTCTCCAGTGTTCTGGTTTGTGTCACTCATCTTTTGGAGAGGTCAGTCAGCAGATGTGGGAAACAATTGCTTTATACAGTTCTTTTGGTTACATAGAAGTATTTTAACATTTTATATTTTGCTAAGGCTTACAGTACAATATGTTCATTACACTATTGTTTCTATAAGCTATAAGGTGTATACATCAACATAATATATTCATCACACTATTATTTCCATGGGCTATACAGTGTATACTTAAAATGAAAAATTAGGTTATATTAGCAAGCAGCTAAAAGGGGTTGTAAATTGTGCTATACTTACAATCAATAACAACATATAAAAACTAATACGCAAATGTGAAAGCCAATATTATAGGGTCATTTTTAACAACCCTAAGGCAGCAACAGTCAGAAAACAACAGCAAATAACCACCAGATACAAAGTGCTCAATCCCACAGACTCCCCAAAACAGAGACAAAAAAATTGCTCACACAACCCCAAGATGCTGCCCTGGATTTTGACTGCGTTGGTCAAAGGACAAAGGGAAAAATTGTGTCAGCCTTTTCCCAACTGCCTCCTCCTTCGTTGTCTTATCCCTTTCTCTGCTTATCTCCTGACAGCTGGAGCTCAGACTGGAGTTCTTCTCACCAAGGGCCTGGAAACTCACAGAGGGAATTTGTATTCCCAGAGGCAGGGACAATCAAGACCAAGCAGCTGGGTTTGATCCTCTTGGCTGGCTGCAGCTAAATGGTAGCTTAAACTGTGGTGGATGTCTCTGCCCATTTCTCTCAGAGGTGCCTCCAGCTTCCCAAAATCATGAGGAGGAGAGACTGAGACTGCAGCTGGAAGGCTTTTGCTGCTTTCTCCCAGCATGGTGCCTCCAACTCCCTGGTCCACCTGAGAAGAGATGAGCCTGGGGCTACAACCGGCATTGCTGCTGCTTCCTTTGTGCAATATCTCTGACTCCATACCGTGAGAGGGAGAGAGACTGCTTGGGCAGCTTTTAAAAAAAGTGCACACTAAAGCAAATTCCCTCCCCCCCCCAGTCCCTTGTTGCAGAGTGTTAAAGATACAGTAAAAATTTTTGGGCACGGATAATCTGGGATACCTTATCATTATGAAACACCCCCAAGAAAAGAGGAGAATATAACTTGTGCCCCAGATTCCCTTACCAACCATCTCAAAGCCCTGAAGGCCTTGGTCACTCACCAATTACCATCATAGGCAAAACAGACTCAAATTGGGGAAAAAAATAGTTTAATTTATTACCAATCAAAAAAGCTACCATTGTCGCTGACGGGCTCAGCCTTGGCCAGCAGAGGGTCTGTCTTGGAGCTGACTGACATTGGGCCCATCAGATAAAAGGGAAGCTTCTGGCAGCTTTTCACAGAAGCTACCCCTATAGCCTCTTCTTGCAAAACCTGGCCATGAAAACCTAATAGAACTGTAACATGTAGATAATGATACCATTTCATCCAAAATATTTTAGCATGTTACAAGCAAAATAAATTTAAGAGATTGAAACATAGAAGTATTATTCAATTGGAGAATATTATTTATTAAACATGTAAGATAATTCATCAAAATTTTACCTGTTTCAAGATGCTGGTTTTGCTTGTCAATGAGAAGGCACTTATTGTAAAAGGATTTCTAATGTGCTATTAGAGAGTAAGACATTTTGAAAATATGTGATACTTTTTAATATGGAAAGCATATAAAATGATATAGTAAAAACTTGTGATTTAAACTTTCTGAGAGATTCCTGAAATAGCCTGGTATAAAATATCTAGTAGGTTTTTTCACTTCCTTTCAGATATATAATCTTTGAATGGGATGTTTGAGTCAAATTTCTTTTGGTAATTTCTACACTTAATTTTTGACTTTGCCTTTTTTCATTTGCATAATTCCTTGTTGCAGTTGTTAAAGTTACATCTTTAGGCATGGAGCATCACAGCTGTATAGAAGGTTAAAATATGATTTGGAAACTTATTCTTGTGAAATTCAAACCAAAAAATCAATAACTTATTTTGAAAACAGCTTCCTTGTGGACAGTTATGACTAGGATCCATATCATTCTAAAGAAATCCAGAGACATACAGTCAGCATAAATAGTTTTTTAATAACTTTATTAGTCATTGAAATTTAAATTAAGTTCTTGTCCTTAAATACTTTCAAAAACCATTTCATAGAATCATAGAATTGTTGAGGTTGAAAAAGACCCTTATGATCAAGCTCAACCGTTCCCCCAGTACTGCCAAGCCTACCATTAAACCATGTCCCCAAGTGCTACATCCACATGCCTCCAGGGGTAGTGACTCCACCACTGCCCTGAGCAGCTTATGCCAGGGATTGACAAGGCTTTCAGTGAAGTTTTTCCTAATATCCACTCTAAACCTCCCCTGACATAACTTGAGGCAGATTCCTCTGACCCTATTGCTTGATACTTGGGAAAAGAAACCAACACCCACCTCACTATAAACTTGTTTTGGTAGTTGTAGAGAGTGAGAAGGTTCCCTCAAATCTCCTTTTCACCAGATTAAACACCCCCAGTTCTCTCAGCTACTCATAAGACTTGTGCTCTACACCCTTCACCAGCTTCATTGCTGCACTTTGGACATGCTGCAGCACCTCAATGTCCTTCTTGTAGCAAGTGGCCCAAAACTGAACACAGTATTTTGTTTTTGAAGAGTTACATAGTAAGATAATATATCATTATTTGACATTGGCAAGGCAGTGTATTGGTTTTACATGACAAGGTTGTGGTAGTAGGAGGAGCTATAGGCATGTCTTCTGTGAGAAGCTGCCAGAAGCTTCCTCTATGTCCAGTGGAGCCAATGCCACCCATCTCCAAGACAGACACATCACTGGCTAAGACTTAGCCCATCAGTGATGGTGGTAGCACCACTGGGATAACAAATTTAAGAAGGAAAAAAAGTTATTGTACAGAAGCAATTGCAGACAGAGAAGAGCAGAGTGAGAATATGTGAGAGGAGCAGCTATACAGACACTAAAGTCAATGGACAAAGAGGGAAAGGAGCTGCTCCAGATGCTGGATTCACCTGCAGTCTGTGGTGAAGACCATGATGAAGCAGCTGTTCCCTATGCAGTCCGTGGAGGACCATGGGGGAGCAGAGATCTACCTGATGCCCATGGATGACCCTGCACTGGAGCAGGTGGATACCCAAAGGTGTCTGTGACCCCCTGGGGGATCCACAGTGGAGCAGCCTGTTCCTGAAGGAGTGACCCATTGAAAGGGACCCACGTTGGAGCAGTTTGTGAAGAACTGAAGCCCATTGGAAAGACTCACATTGGAGAAGTTTGTGGAGGACTTTCCCATGGGAGGGACCCCGCAGTGGAGCAGGGGAAGAAGTCCTCCCCCTGAGGAGGAAGGAGTGGCAGAAACATCATGTGATGAACTGGCTATAGCCCCCATTTCCCCTGGGGGGAGGAGGTAGAGAATCGGGAATAAAGTTGACCTTTGGAAGAAGGGAGGGGTGAGGGGAAAGTGTTTTTAAGATTTGATTTTACTTCTCATTATCCTACTCTGATTTGATTGATAATAGATTCAATTAATATCCCCAAGTCGAGTCTGTTTCGCCCGTGATGGTAATTGGTGAGTGATCTCTCCCTACCCTTATCTCAACTCATGAACCTTTCATTATATTTTCTCTCCCTTGTCCAGTTAAGGAGGGGAGTGATAGAGTAGCTTTGATGGCCACCTGGTATCCAGCCAAGGTCAACCCAACACAGGTAGATACAGAGAATAGTCTCATTTTTTAACCAGCACTGCATCCTCTACATGCTGCATTCTTGACATGCTTCAGCCACAGCTGGAGTGCCAGACCCCTCAGCTCTCCAGGGAAAAAAAGTGGGAACTTGGTGACTTCAGTGTCCCAAAAAGACCATTGATCCCACTGTGATGGTTTATAAGCAATGCAGAAACATTCAAAACAGGGAGAAGGATAATTACATTAAAGATCTTTCTGTCCATAAATAGTGCTGCTTTTTCCATCCTCATTTGGAATTATGAATGAGGAAGCAAGGGATGGAGAGATTGTAGTTCTCCTGTTCTGCTAGGACTGGACTGGTTGAGGCATGAGGATATATGATGTAGTGCACATTTCTATTCAATAGACTGAGTCTTATTCATGGGTTCTTGTGACCTGAAGGGGATATCATTGTCTGACAGCACCTACAGTGACACTTCCCTATAGTAGCTGTACCTTATACTCTTCAAAATGTTGGAGCAGTCCACTGACATCATGACATTTGCCATGTATCATGTACTCTGAACATTAAACTGATGGAAGAGATGCATGCATCTTTCATGTTAAATGACTTTGGAAGGATTTTTGGAACTTTTAGGGATTTGCTGATTAGCACCCAGAATGCTTTATAGAAAAACATGAAATCATGATATTTTTTAAATCTACACATGTTGTTTTCTTTAGCAACTGATTCATAACAGTATCAGAGGTTTAAACTTAAGTCTATGTGGGAGCAGGGTCTTTAGACTTTCTAAGCCCCTCCCACCGCATATTTTTCCTTTTGTCCCAGTAGGAGACATTCTTCTCAGGACGACTTTTGTACAGTAATGTCAGCAGCAGTATGAATGAAAAGAGCAGGTGTCCTGGTTTAAGACAGGTGTCTGCAGAGGAAGGCAGGAACCTCCCTTGGAATGGAAAATATGACCCCCTTCCCTTCAAATTATATAAACTTTGAAATTATTGGGCTTTCAGGCAAAGATATGGGAAAAGGAATAACAGTTCTTTACTAGAATATACATATATATATATATATATATAAAAGCAAGGCAGACAAACAACAATTACAACAGTAACAACAACAAAACAGAAAAAACCCAAAAACTATAACAGCCTTTTTTCTGCCTGTCAAAAATTGCCCCTTTGGTGTAGTTACGATCACAACTGGCAAGGGGCACTGATGGCTCGTGTTAAGGCAGAGAGGCTGCAGAAACTCCCCTGTGGCTCCAGGGGGCGCTGTTCGCTCAGGCAGCTTCAGAGGGCGGCTGGCACAAGCTCTGAGCCTCTCCAGGGAGTAATGGCAGTCCTGGGGAGAGAGAGAAGGTGGAGGGTGGGGAGTGTTTTCGTTTTCCCCTGGCTCTCACGTGTCGCGTCCTGTGCAGTGTCCTGGTGATGGCAGCAGCAGACGAGGCTCCAATAAGCAGCTGGGAGGAGCTCCCTCCGGAGAGAGGAAGGAGATGGGGGCCTGGTTTTACCCTGAGGCACCCATGCAGATGGTGAGGATCTCTCCCAGCAAGGGCAGTGCCAAAAAGTCCCAGTCAAACGGCTGCTCTTGTGGCTTACCAACGGCAATAAGAAACAAACAGCAAGGAAGGCTCAGCAGTAGCAGCAGGTCCCCTTGGCAGAAGTCTAGCACCAAAACCCACAACCGTCTTCCCTACAAGCCAGGCAAAGACTGCACCACACCCTGATAAGAAACTACCAAAAAAACACACCGCTTCCCCTGCTCCTCCAGAACCATTCCAATGGTATGCCAAGGCCCTGGCTACACCTTTTGTCTCTTAATGAGGTTCATTTTCTATTTCCGTGACAACAAACTGGAAAAAAATTCTCTTAAGAAACCTAACCCCCAACACCAGGATTATCTAATATTCACCAGTTTTAGTCTCCTGATGCTGTGTTGCCAAAAAAACATGTTAGTGTGTAGGATCATAGAAGTGTTTGTCCTGGGTAGAGCCTTTATGGCTCTCCTGAAAGGAGCACAGATGAGGAAATAGGATTACTGAGAGAAGCTAGTGCAAATAATGATGCCACTGTTGCCTGATCACAGTTTTTTGTTTGTTTGTTTTTTGTTTTTTTTTTTCTGAATGCTGAAAAGAGGGTGAGATCATTAGGATATTTTATTTCACTGGAAAAGGAAAGACTTATGGATTCCAGATATTTGATAATTGAAGCCCAAAACTGAGCAAGAAAATAAAACTGTAGTCAGATGGCTACAGAGCAGGTATTTGTTTATTCAGCACTGGGAGTGAGAGGGATCTCTCTACCAAAACCTCACTCAATCTTCTTGAGCTTTCAGTTACATTTTAAAAGTTCTTCCACGCAACATCAGCAACATTACAACATATCATTAGCATACTCATATTTGCATAAAGCTGTGTCATAGTTTTACATCCAATCAAGATGTAAGAAAGTGATCTCCACCAATGGATGTCAAAGAAGGGGTTGACTGACAAGACTTTTGGAGGAGCTAGGGATACAAAAGGCAAAGCATCCATTTGATAGACAAGCACGTGGCTGCTAGTCATTGAGACTCCCAGCGCCACTCTTTATTAAGTCTTTTGTTGTATTTTCTTAAGGTTTAATAAACCTTTGAAATTTTAAAAGTGAGCATCGTTTCTCACACCCGGGTGTGCAGAGAAAATCATTGCATGACACATGACTCTACTAGATTTTTCACATACTTATACAGTCAAAACCCAGAGAAATTAATTGGTTCAATGTTCATTGGTCCCAAGTTACACAGTTCTTAGTATTTGGTTTCTTATTGGCTAGGGATTTCTTTGCCTCTGATGCTAATTTGGTCCTCATTCCTTGGTTCTCTTATCAGTCTTTTCTGGACCAGGTGTCTCTCACCATGCCAAGGGTGATGTTTGGAGTTTATGGTCATTAATGGTCATAATGGTCATTAATGGCTGTTATCTTTTTTGTATCTTCTGTGCTACTTCCAGTCTCTTGTGATGTTAAGCTAATCACGCCTTGAGTGATGAAACAGTCCTTTGAAAAGAAACTTCAATTCCCTTCTCCAGGGGCAAAGGCGAAGAAGACTGACTAAAGTTACAAAAAAATTTTGAACTTTGTATCATTTCCAACATTAGGATAGCTGTACATAGTAGACAGTTTTTGTAGAACATCTCAAATCAAAGTGGAGATAAAAAATTAATTTTAATTCATCTACCACTTCATCTGTACAAAGTGATTTATTAATGCATGGCTTGTTTTCTCCAGATCGCTACAATTTCTCCAGGGATAGCATCATGTGAAAACACTCTAAATACATTGAGATATGCAAATAGGTATGGAAAATGTTATTGCTTATAGATATATTGGCTGTTGATCACTGATATTTGGAATATTGTTCAATGGTTTATAATTATTTTAACTACTTGAATAATTTAAGTGTACTTGCATTTCTTAATAAGATTCAACCCAAAATACTGATTACTGTTTCAGGCTCACATTTAATTTAATTTGTATCATTTGACAACCATTACAAGCGAATCAATAGAAACTGCATCTAGGCCATTATCCAGAAATGGATATAGTGGGGATTGCAAGGAATCTGGGAGATGCCTCTCTTAGTTTTGTCCCTGCTCTGGAGGTATCATCTCTTGCATTAGGGGTAGGCAGTCTTCATGATGATTCCCTGGGGTATTAGCTGAAAAACCTTTCTGCAATGTGATTTTTCATCCCCTTGGTGGAATTGCATTCAATTGCCATCATGTTTCTTTTATCATATCATATATAGATCTATCTCAACTATCTTATTCTTATGAAAATTCAGCAGTTGCTGTGGCCTAAATTTTGTATTTCCCTACTTCAGGCAAATATCTGAGACTCCTAAATACAGTCAGCTAATCCAACAGTGACATAATCAGTGGAGAAGTAAGTGCCTCCAGAGCCTGATGCATCATCTCTGAGACTTGTACTGCTCTCTGAAAGTTTGTCTCTTCAGTCAGTGTGAAAGGAGCCTTCCACAGGCTTTTTGTTTGGGGACATGGGGTCCTGCATATGCCTGCAATCAGACCCTGCACCCCAGAGACCCACCCACCACTTTGCTGCAAAGAACAAAGGAGGCAAATAAGATTCTGGGCCATCAGAAAGCCTGGTTTTGCCAGAAGTTGTTACCACCTAGTGGTCTGCTTGCCCCAGTGAAAGATAGGGCAGAACCACATCCTCTCCTGCTTTGTTTCCCCTGCCCCCTCCCTGCAGCCAGTTGCTAATAGAGCACAAAGGGCTGCTAGGGTAACTTTTCATCCCTTCCTCTTGGTATCCAAATGTCTTTCTGTTTGGATCAATTTAGTAGCAAATCTCCCTGGCTTGAACCAGTCTATGTGATTTCCTTCCTGGTCAGAAGGGGGCATCTAGTCCCCTGCTTACAGTAACATAATGAAGGATGTGTCACATTAATCAAAACTAGTTGGATCTTTCTATCCCTTATAGAATACATATTGCTGAAGTGACATCAGAAATGGACACTGAAAAACAAATATCTATTCCTAGGATGCTAAATTGGTGTGCCGAAACTGTTTCATCCCCTTGCTGTTAAATTCATATGTTGTTATGGGGTTGTGCTGGTTTTGGCTGGGGTAGAGTTAATTTTTTTATGCCTATCACTGTAAAGTTACTTCATGTGTTTTGTGTAGTATTTTAATTTTTTTCTAACAATATATAATTTTCATAGTACAAGTAGTTTTGAAGTGCTGAACACCAGTGTCTGTGCAGTGTAAGATGGAGCAATATAGAATTTAAGGCACTGTAGTGGTTTGATATGTTAAAAGGATCGGTTTAATGAAATACTAAATGTAGAGCAAATTTTATTAGCTGCACAAACTGAAATCTGGAATTACTCTTCTGAAAACACTGCTATTATACTCTCTTGCAGATTACCAGCACTGATTTTGTTCAATTATGTTAGTGATCTGTAACTATTTGCAGAAAATTTAAATATGTCAACAGTCTTCTTTTTTAATGTAAAAATAATTTTATTGTTAAACTATTAAAGAATGCTAAATAGTTATTTTAACTGTGATTATAAGATAATTTTCTTTTAATTTGCTGCTGTATTTTGCTGCTGCAGAGTAAAGGAATTTGGAATTAGTCCTTCAGACATTCCCTTCTCACAGGGTAGTGGCAGTTGCTCTGATCTCTTTCCTTCCTATGAGTATGATGACTTTTCTCCTTCAATCACCAGGTCTACTTTATTCTATATATGGAATGTTTATTTTTGACTTTTCTTTTTGGCAATGTAATTTTACAGACAAACCTTTCATTAGTCCCCTTGCCTTGAGTCACATATACTTTGTTTTTATTTTGTTTGTCAGGTGATGGTTCTGCATGATCTGCAATCATCTTCCCATTATTTTGTTCACAACAACAACACTGTATCCAGGCTTGCTAGTTTCCTTCATACATTTAATGGACCAAATCTGACAACTCTGTGTTTAGGGTAATTTGAATATAACTAATTTTAAAAGAAAACTATTTTAATACATATATATATTTAACACTTTTAATCATTCCAAAGATGAATGAAATATAGTTTCCATTGTAGTAAATATGTGCTACTTCAAAAAGAAACTCCCCTTAAAAATTAAGAATTTGTTCTAAAACTTGCTACACCTGCAGAGTTTGATGTCTCTGTTTCATAAGCATGCTTTTAAATGGGCTTTTTTTAATTAAAGGATCTATTCATTCTCTGAGATAGTTGGCTTCAAATTGTTATTTTCCTCAGAATTCTTGATGGATTTGCTTATAACATCTAGTAGGGTACTGACTAATTTTTTTGAAGCACAATTGTGTGCACAGAAAAAAAAAAGATGGTCAAGTGTAGGATGCTGAATGAACTTTTCTTTCAAATATTATTCCTTACTGAGGAGTTAATATTGAGGATCTGGACATTTTTGCCCTCTTACCAGTTAACGAGTACTGATTTCAATCAAAATATGCCTCTTGCGAGAAGATGGACTGCAATCCATCTGCAAGTAGTTGAAAGTCTGCTTTTTAGGAGTTGAACTAACATCTTTTTGTCACTGAAAATACATTAAATTTGTGAAGCTGAAATCAGCATCCTTATTAAATGAAATAAATTGTGCATAAATGAGCTTTATTTTTGGTTGTGACTCTTTTAAACAGGAAGTTACTAATTTACAATTTAAATATTTTCTGAATGTAGGGTGAAGGAGTTGATGGTTGATCCTAGTACTGCAGGAGATATCTCTCCTATTATACACCGTGCTCCCAATCAGATCGATGACTTAGAGACACAGTGGGGTGTGGCAAGCTCTCCTCAGAGAGATGATCTCAAACTGCTTTGTGAACAAAATGTGAGTGGTTTACAGCATTGCATGGAAAGAGATGATAAATACAGTGGCAAAACGAATCCAGAGTAATGTGTATTTGTAGCCTGTTAGCAATATCATTAAGTAGATACAGCATGCCTTTTAACATTTTCACTTCATGCTATTACGTTCATTCCCATATACACAGACACACAAAAGAAAGATTTCTTGAATGGTGAGAGGAGAATGTTTTACTTTTCCTTATCTTCCTGGCTGATTAGGGTTTTTATTATCTAGGCAGGGTCTGTTCTAGACTCTCACATTTTTAGTGTGCATTTTTCCAGTATAGCTTTATCTCTTATTAGATAGTTAAAAGTAGCCTGGGAAATGCATCCATTTTATTTAACACTCCTGCGTTTTTGACCATTATTTTTCCTGCATGGAACCCTGTTTTGAGTGAGTTTGTCTTTCTCTATGTTTAGAAATCTGGCTATCCCATCATTCTTCCCAACATCCTGATTTTCATGGAGTGAAACCCCAGAGCAGTGTTTGGGAGAAAGCCACATCATGTTCCCAGGATGTCTCCTTGGGCTGCATGAGTGGAGAGCTGGGATTGAGAAGCATCTTATAACGGGCATTTTTTCCCCTCACTACTGATTATCAGTTCTAGTCCTGGTTCCTTAAATGTTCAAGTTGGTTTGTGAAAATGCTAATGAAAGGTACAAAAGAAAAATCCTTACTACCCTAAATTATTTTTCTCCAGAAGCTCTGCCTTTTCAAACACCTCTATATGGTGTTTGCTGTATTTCTCATTTTAATAACTGTCTCTTCTGCCAGAACTATATTTTATAAGAACATGCTAGTGATTCCTAGAGCTTCCCACAGAACAGTCCTTACAGCCAGATATCCTTTCATATCATACTTTTTCCTTGTTCATGTGGAATTCAATTAAGCTTTTCAACATGTTTTTTAGAAGATTTTAAAAGTATGGTATAAGGAACCATACTGTTTTGCTAAAACATTAATTGCAGCCTACCTAGTGCTTTCCCCTTTTATTGTGATTAGCTATTTATGTTTAAAGAAGTCCAGTTTGTCCCAGTTTGTAAATCTGAGTTGTGCATTCTTCTAATGTATTCATCACAACATACTTTTTGAATTTTTTACTTTACATTTATTACACATTTTTGAAGGGTTTATTTAATTTTGATTTCCTGAAATGCATTGAATGTAATTGCTGTTCTCTTTTTTGAAAATTGGCACAACAAAACGCCCCAATAGAAAACAAGTTTTCTTATTAAAACCTACTAGAAATTAACATTCTTCCCTTATGAATTCCTCCTCCCACTATTTTAACTTGGAGTTTTTTTCATGTGGAATATTCTGTTTTCCAGTATCCATTAGGGTTAGTGACTGGAAATTTTTAATGAATGTGAATTAAATTTAACTCTGTGAACAGTTTAAATTTATTGCTCTGTCCACTTATTTCTGGACATTTTCTTGTTAGAAAGTATTAAGTTTTATTTTTGACAGGTTCTGCTTTCTGCATATTTCTTTTCATGATCTGTGATTATTCAATATATTTTCTGTAGCCACAGTTCTTTTGAGTCTAACAAGCTTAACTATTGTTTTTAGGAAGAGGAAGTTTCTCCACAGTTGTTTAATTTCCATGAAGCTGTGTCACAAATGGTGGAAATGGAAGAGCAAGTAGTAGAAGACCACAGGGGTGTCTTCCAGGTAAAAGATGGAGCTTACCTTGTTTTATCCTAAGAATTCAGGTTTTGCCAATGAAAGTGCATACACTTGAAGATGTAGGATATCATCTAGTCATACTACTGCTTTCAGAGATTTCCTAAACAGACTGTCTTTATTGTAAGAAAAGTTGCTATTTTCTTTTTACTATTTCAACTATTTACTATATTCTTTGTTTTAGTCCTTTTCCAGCATTAGTGACTGTTTTTTCGATTGTAGGGAGCTTACTGAGATTGGTCCCAAAATCTTCAATTTCACTGTCTAGTCTACACCAGTATTCCTATGCCAAAGATGGCAACTAATAGTAATGTGTCTATATAGTAATGTCCCTATCAGCACCATTTCCATGTGGTCATCTCCCTCTAAAATACAGCAATACTTCCTCCAAGTATTTTCTCTAAATATCCTTCTGTGATATCTTTCTCTGAGATAGTGAGATACAGAAGAAACAAAAATATTTCTAAGTGCCTGTTTTCTTCCTTTTTGCAGATAAATAAGGTTTTCATTTGCTACTAGTCAGGGTCTTTGAAAGTACTGACCACATAGTGGAATGCTGATCAGCACCACAGAGCCTTTTATATTTACAAAATAAATTCTAATATGTATGAGTTACTAGTTTTCAGAAGGAAATGTGAATTGTTTCTGTTCATAACCTTAGAATCTTTAGTCAGGCTGTCCATTTGGAGCATCTGCTGCTAGAAAATAGCAAAACATTAAACCTATATGGAATACACACATGTTGTGGTTTGACACTGGCCCAATGCCAGGCACTCATGAGAGTCACCTGCTCACTGTCCCCTGCCACAGCTGGGCAGAGGAGGGAAAAAAATTAATGAACACTTCATCAGTGAGATAAGGACTAGGAGAAATATTTCAAGGGCAAACCAGGCTCAACTTAAATTGCAAAGTGAAATTTATTTCTAACAAAATCAGAGGAGAATAATGAGAAGTAAAATAAGCCCTTAAAACACCATTTCCTCCCCCAGCCCCCTCTTCCTTCCCACCAACAGTGCAGGGAGACAGGGCATGGGGGCTTTGGTCAGTTCATCACCAAGATTTCTTTCTGCTGCTCTGGGAGAGGAGTCCTTCCCCTGTGAGACCGTGGGGTCCCTCCCACGGGAGACAGTTCTCCATGAACTTCTCCAACATGGGTCCACTCTCATGAGCAGCAGTCCTACTGCACCTGCTGCAACATGAATTCCCCCTACGGGCAGACAGTCCTCCCAAAACTGCTGCGACGTGGGTCTCTCTTTCCACGGGGTACAGGCCTCCAAGGACAGGCTGCTCCAGCCTGGAAGCAAGGGCCCCCTCTCTCCACCAGGTCTCCCACTGGATCACAGCCTCCTCCAGGCATCCACCTGTTCTGGCATGGGCACCTCCCCCACAGGCTGTGGGTGGATCTCTGCATCCCCTGTGGAGCCCCATGGGCTGCAGGGGGACAGCCTGCTTTACTATGGTCATCACCATGACCTGCAGAGGAATCTCAACTCCGGCGCCTGGAGCACCTCCTCCCTCTCATTCTCCACTGACCTTGGTGTCGCCGTGTTGTTTTCCCTCACATGTTCTCACATCCTCCTCTGACTAGAAGCAAAAACCTCTGACTTTGTTTTGATTTTCTTCTTAAATATGTCATCACAGAGGCATTACCAACCTCTCTCATTGGGCCAGTTTTGGCCAGCAGCATGTCCACCTTCAGAGCCATCAAAAATTGGCTCTGCTGAACATGGTGGAAGCTCCCAGCAGATTCTCACAGGAACCATCTTTGTGGCCCCCCTGCTACCAAAAACCAGGCCGTGCCAAACCAATACAACACATCTCCTCAATTTAGGTCTGTAACTTAGTGTCTTGATTTAGGGCAAATTTGGGAAGAAACTTCTGAATGGGGTCTCTCTAGAAAGCAAATTCAAGTGGCCCTTCTCCCAACTGGTTTGGGAAAAGATTTCTTTGGAGAAAAGTGGAAAAAATTGTTTATTTAATAAGCAAAGTATTCATTGGCATTAAAAAATTAATAATAATAAGCAATAAAACCTCTTGCTGTTCTGAAGAGATGGCAAATTCAGAAAGTCCTTTTCATGGGTTGTAGTTCAGCTCGTTCAGTCTCTTATCAGTCCCTCCTGTGCTGGAAAATGCTGCATCCCAGGCCCAATGGGCCACAGGCATGAGCTCACGGTGTTTTTTGGGTTTTTTAATCCAGAGCCGGGTTGATCAGTTCTAAGAAAAATAAAAACCACAGTCTGGGGAACTTCTCTGCCTCAGCTAGCTAAAAAAACTAACTAAAAGCAGAGAAGAGCTCTCTCCCGCTGTCTGTCCGTGCTGCAGGCAACACAGTGCGTGAGAAGNTCTTATCAGTCCCTCCTGTGCTGGAAAATGCTGCATCCCAGGCCCAATGGGCCACAGGCATGAGCTCACGGTGTTTTTTGGGTTTTTTAATCCAGAGCCGGGTTGATCAGTTCTAAGAAAAATAAAAACCACAGTCTGGGGAACTTCTCTGCCTCAGCTAGCTAAAAAAACTAACTAAAAGCAGAGAAGAGCTCTCTCCCGCTGTCTGTCCGTGCTGCAGGCAACACAGTGCGTGAGAAGGAAAGCTGAAAGCTCTTATCTCTATGTTTTCAAATATAACCACCTCAGACATTCCTCTGCTTCTCCTTCTCCCCCCTTCATTCTCAAATCTAGTTTTAAAGGTGTAGAACTTGATATCTAGCATAAACAGAACAGACGATTGGGGATACAAGCATCATAAAGTCACCCCAGGACACTTATGGAATATGGATATGTGTTCATGTAATATAGTAGTGATGTTTCATAACACATTTTACAACAGATGTAGATATTTAGCTATTTTGATGCATTAGCCCTGAAGTAAAGCATGCAGAAGTATGAAAGTCATGCCATATGCCATAGCTGTGTCCTAATGCTTGCAACTTCTGGAGAGACAAACTGCATTAGGTTATGTTACTGCCTCTGTGTGTCCATCTGGCCTTATGCTGGAGGTTACTGCTCCTCACAGCAGTCATTAGAAGGAATTGTGCCTGAGTCTCAGCTACTTTCATTTGCAGCATTACTTGTTAGTTTATGCCATGGGTGAAGATGGGTTGCACAAATACAAAATCTACAAGCTGTAACATGCAGAAGTTGTCTTCTGTCAGCTTTTTCCTGGAAGCTGTTGATTTTGGGATACAAAACATCCTATCCTAACAAGAATCTCTAAAATAGATTAACTGAATTAATTGTACTCTAGATGTCTTGATCTTCCTTTGTTTCTTGGATATACAAGTTTACATTAGATGACATGAATTCTATCCCGATGTGAGAGCTCCATCTGTCCTGAAAGCCAACAAAACATATATGGGGTTTGGACTATGCTTTCAATATCACCTGAACTACTGAGCATAGAGGGAAAGACTTAATTTTAGTATTTCAGGCTCAGCATGCATAGAACTATCATCTGCTTACTTTATTTTTAATCAAAGCATTTCCAAGGAGATCAGTTAGTCTTATCACAGCTTTGCATGATTCTGTAACCTTTAAGCACCTGGTTGCATTCTTCTTTGCTGCAAGACTTTTTTCTCTTTTTTTCCACTCTTTTTTTTTCTTTTTTTTAATTTTTTTTTTTTTATTTGCAGTATTCAAAGTGCAAAGATGCCTAAGATCTGCTTTAACAATCTTTTACAGTACTCTTATCTGTCTGGAGAGTTAGCTCTTCTTTTATACAGTTTCTTTCAAAACTGGTTTTGAGTATGGACAGAATTATTTTGGCTCCTTGATTGTAATATTGACACAATAATGATTATTGTCAGTGGCAACCAGCCCATACTTAAAATTGAAGTCTGGCTTCAAAGCTTGATACCCACCTAAGGGTACATAACCATGAAATAAAGTTCTTAATTTCTTAGTTTTACAACCATCTAATGTTCTGAATTTGAAGAGAACTGGGGTAGCTGGGGTTTGTCTGTTGCTGTTATGACCATTGGAGTTAAGAAACTATGTAGAAAATATAAAATTTTGCTAAATTAAGAATAAGGATTCATTTTAGGATTGAAACATTATAGTGAGGTGACGAGACAGTAAAAGTGTGGTCATCTTGAGAAAAGGAATAATTCAGCTCATGAATTGTCTTGAAACTTGCATTGAAACTTTGTTGATGTATTTAGTTGAGGTTTTTTTTTAACTTTTACCTAGGAATCTATTAGATGGCTGGAAGATGAAAAAGCTCTTCTTGAGATGACAGAAGAAGTAGACTATGATGTGGATTCTTATGCTACACAACTTGAAGCAATTCTAGAGCAAAAAATTGATATTCTGACCGAACTTAGAGGTAGATTGCTTTTAATCACTTTTGTGTGCATTTTCATATGCTATGGACACTTGCAGTAATAATGAGGAGATTAAAAGGATGTTGTTATGTTTTGGGGTCTTTTTTCACCTTATGCTGTCCTGTAATGTTCTGAGAAAGGAACATTTATTTAAGTTCGCATCTGTATTCAATCCATCCTAGTTTAATGGAAGAGTCTGCTTTACCTCCAGGAAGTATAAACTTGATCCTGCAACTTTGGGTTGTTTTTTTTTTTCTTTGTTCCAAAAGAATAAATGAAAGAAAAAGAAAACCTACTGTTGTTTTTCAGTCTGTGCTTAAGAGTAACATTGAGTTCTTAGTAGCAAGGCTTTTGGCCTACTTTTTTCCTTAGCAGCTTTTCTGTCAAAATTTTGTCAGCCTCTCTTTGTTGAAAAACCAACTGCAGATAATTTTTAGTTACCAAAATTGACTCTTTAATTTGTCTTTTAAAATCAGCATGTCAGCTTGGTACCTCATGGAAATTATTTTTTCATTTTAGTTTCTCTATGTATCTGCATTCCAGCAGACATACTATACTGGTTTATTTTTGAGTTTATCTGTATTAGAGCGCTCTATAAGATAAAATCTTACATTTTACTCAGTCTGAGTTTCTGTTGTAAGTTAGAATACATCAAGCAAATCAGATGTGGCCTGTTTCCTTTGTATGCATGTATTGGTACCAGTATATTTAGCAAAGAATTTTATGTACATTCCTTTGTTTCTTATGGATGATGGCTTCCTCTTCAGGGAAAGACAATTTGAGACAACAGCAGTAAAAAAACAGTTTAGGTGACTCCCTGTTCTTCCATAACTTATTAGATACTGCTTTTGAAACAAGATACTGGAGATATAGGATATCTAAAAGATCCTTGCATCTTTACAAATAACATAATACATATATAGCTTTACAGGAGGGAAGAACTGTTAAATCTTCTTTCTCCCAGTAACTTTTCTGGTATGCTCATGGCACATAATGGTCACAATATTTCAGCTTTTAGTCCTGTCACTTTGGGACTGACTTTTTTATGCTGTCAATTTTGTTTCCTTCTTCCCATTCTTGGGCATATTACTGTGGAATGGGAGTGGAGGAGGAATATGAATAGGAAAGGATTACATACTTCTTTTCTAGGGTTTCTCCTATTCTCGTGCTAGCTATGATGAAAAAAATGATTGATGCATTTCAGTTTACTTCCAAAATTTAATCACAAATGCTTTTCACATTCATAGAAAAGTTATCATAGAATCACAGAATGGTTTAGGTTGGAAGGGACCTTAAAGATCATCTCTCCCCTCCCTGCTATGGGCAGGGACATCTTCCATTAGACCAGGTTGCTCCAAGCCCCATCCATCCTGGCCTTGAACACTTCCAGGGATCCAGGGGCAGCCACAGCTTCTCTGGGCAACCTGTGCCAGTATCTCACCACCCTCACAGGGAAGAATTTCTTCCTAAGAAGAGACAGGAGTAGCATCTAAGAAGGGACTAAGTTGCTAAGCAATTTGTTTGTATGGTAAGTATTAAATTTAAGCTTATCTCAATCCTCCTGTAGTTTGTATCTTCAGCTATTTTTGTGGAAGAGTGTTCATTTTGCATTAGGGCCAGTATGTGTGGCATCAGGCCTTAGTTTCAGGACCTGTGTTGAGCACAGGCGTATTAGTACTCATTCTCTCTTTTTCATTAAAGATAAAGTGAAATCTTTCCGGGCAGCTCTACAAGAGGAGGAACAGGCCAGTAAACAGATCAACCCAAAAAGACCACGTGCCCTTTGAAAGGAAGCCTCTGCTGCTAAAAGAACCTATGAACCTGTACTGCTGTAGGACACATTTGTTATAAACCCAATGGTTGGAAGAACTCGGCTACTTGAAAAGTATAAAAATGTTAGAAATGTCCTGTTTATTACTGATCTGAATTATATTTTCAGTTTTGTGTGAAATGCTCCTATGATGGCTACAAAATGCTTCTAGACCAGACAGTACAACCATGCAGGGTTCAGATCTGTGAAGCACTTTGTTTAAAATATTTAATTTATTCAAATTGTAAATTTTATGTTTAGAAATATTTGCCATGTTTTTAATAATGAAATAGAACTGTGACGATTGAAAAGTCACAGTATTTCCTTTTAACTATGTTCAGTTTTGTTATAAAGACCAGTTGTGCAGTTTCAAATTGTGTTTGCTGGATGTGTACTTTGCTAGTGGTTTTACATAACTTATCTTCTACAGACAGCTGTGCTTACTTCTTCCCATTCTGTGCCTTGATGAAGGCTACTTAACCCTAAACATCCTCTTTCTGAAGCACAGACTCAATAAACAACATTCATACTTGTCAATATAAATTGCTTTTAGTGTGTGTATATTTTAATGTGTTCTGTGTCTTTTTTTTTTTTTTTTTTTTTTTTTTTTTTTTTTTTTTTTTTTTTTTTTTTTTTTTTTTTTTTTTTTTTTTTTTTTTTTTTTTTTTTTTTTTTTT
>SWJQ01001213.1:61650-75282 GCA_007252995.1 Zosterops borbonicus | reverse complement strand
TTTCAAAGCATGTGCCATATCCTTCAAACAGGAACTGCAAGAGCTGTTAGAGTGAACATACAGCTGGACATTCCATCCTGCTTGTAAAAAATCTGAAATGTATGTTTATTTGAATACCATGAAGAATAGTTATATAATTATAACATTTTCTCTGTAATTAAAAAAATAAAACACAAAAAAAGTAAAAACAAAACTATATTGGTTGATGTATAACAAAGGGTAATGTTTAAGTACTGAGGAGAGTTGTATCTTAGAGTAACACAGATAGATATAGTGTGTGGTATGGTGTGATAATGCTGTCAGAATAAAGATACCATCTGACCTATGCATATGGATAGGCTAACTGTCAAAATTCAGGGATTCAGCTAAAGAACTACATATTGGCCTTTCATATATTGTTAAAATTTGGCTTATGATGCATGACTAGCTTACATGCACATTAACTGTAGTTTGCAGAGAGTTTAAGTAGATCTGATTCTTTTTTTTTAAAAGTAGCTAATGCCTATTTTTCCCCTTGTACATTGCCAGCAGCTGAAAAGTGAGATGAAATTGCATCATTTGAGGATTTGCACAATACCTCTACCTAGTACTAATAGAAATCTAATAAGTACCTGAAACTCACAAATGGCACCATAGGTATCAGCATTTTTTAGCTGGTGGCACTCAAATTATTTTTGCAAGTCAGTATCCAAAAAAGATTAACCTTTTGTGTAAGAACTTCTTGTCAAACGAAGAATTGTAGACCTCTCTAGTAGTTCTCCCCATTTCCAGGAGTTCATATCAGCAGACTTTCCCTTGGAACTGTTTAAAAATTACTTTTGTAATTCAAGCCTGTTTGTTTGTGCCAGGCCTGGAGGGAAATAAAGGGAAGGCAAGGAAAATAGTTTAATGAGCCAGGAATTCTTGTAGCATTTAATATTTGTATCTCCTATAGAAAGGTAGGATGTGGGAAGCTCTTGTTGCTTTGTGGTTAAAAATCCTCCTGTGTGTAAACATTTAAAGTGAAACAACAATGTAGATTTTACATACTGTGTTTAATAAATTAAGCTATTAAATTAACTACAAATGAGAATTTACTTCTATGAAAGTTCTTTTCCACTTTGGAAAGGGTTTGATTTTGTAAACACATCTGAGTTACACTTTTCAAAAGGCCTCTGATTTCAGAATTAATATTTACTTCTGGAACTAACTATTCTGTACAAATTTGTCATATAGGACCAAGCTCCCCAGAAGACTATCCTGGCAAGTTTTACAACAGATCTTAAAAGAAACACCACACATCTTTCTGAACATTTAAGAATGTCTTCCATCACAGCTAAAAGAAAAAAACACCAATGAAATAGAAGGCAGCAGCTTTCTAGAAAGCATCTGAAGATTGAGACATCCTACATAAGAAACAGTTCCTTCCCTACTATTCATCCATGCAAGCCGAGCCACACGCAGAATGTGGTTCATAGGGGTATCAAAGAGGACAGGAAGGACAGAGGCAGTTAGATTTCAGCAACTTTTTACTAAGCCTTGTAAATGACATTTCCTGTCAGGTAGCACATGCGAGCTGAAATTGCATCAACTGGGCAGGGGAGGAATGTTAAGAGACAGGCTTTGCAATAGAACCGTCTCTAAATATCATATCTACACGGCTACTGAATCAGTGAGAATGGATATTTAAAAAACTAATACAGCACTTGAATTCCTCTAGTCCATTTCTTTGATGGGCTGGAATTACTTGAATAGGACTCAGACAAGCTTATCTTGATTTCTGTCCTCTAAAACAAAAACCTTTAAGATACGTGACACAAATCTCTAACACTTATTCCTTCTGTGTTGGTCTGTGCATATTGCTGTGACTACTTATATTCACTCATAAATTGGTTCTATATGCAGTGAAGCAGTATTAGAATAATTAAAGTATAAAATAAACGAGCAATTCAATTTTCCAAGACAATCTCTCAGCATGCCTACAAATTCAAGTATGTTTCTGTACATGTTTTTTCCAATGACTTTTAAAGTATTGACATTGGACATGTATAAAATGAAGTTAGAGGAGTTTTTGCTAATTTGCCTCTTCTCCACTTACTGCGTTCTGATAGAAAGAGATATACTATACAGGAAAAAAATTTACTTATGGTAGTGAATACATGGAATGGGGCCTTCATCCCTGCATGATGCTACAGAGTTAACAGTTACTGTTTTCCTGAATCATGAGACAGACCAAAGTGGATTTTTCTTTTGACAGCTGCTATGCAGAGCTAATGCAAAGACACTTCAGTAAGTCTTTCTGTCAGGACACAGGCATGAATTGCTCTAAGACTTACTGAAAGCTTTGATCTATGCTAAAACTCCTCGTTGCCTTGAAGGGTGAAGTAGTTTTCAGCTGCCTGAATTTACAGTTGACAAAACCCAACCCCCCAAAAAACCCCAAAGTATTTAAATATACTTTAAAACAAGCAAAAAAATCCCAAACAAATGGAATTGCTACAAATCTAATTTTCTTGCCCAGACCACACTTATGGGTTGCACAGAAATATCCTGAGATGAAGTCCATGATCAGAGAACAGAGATTTCAACTATAGCAGCATCAATCCTGTCTCAGTTAAGAGACAAGTTTAGGAGAAAACGCTCTGGAATGAGTGTTTCCTCTAAAAAATAGGGTTTGATGCCTATATAAGTTAAGTCAAATTTATAAGGTGCTTATATAGCTTGAGTTGTAAAATATCAATATAATCTAATCTATCTGTATAACCTGATATCAATAAAACCTGAATCATAGCTTTTTATACCTATGTAACCTGAATCATAACTTTTTATACCTATATAACCTGATATAAATAACTCCATACAATGTAATGGCTAGTATATGGTTAACTTGTTGCTTAATGCTGAATAGACAGAAAAAAGAAAAAAAACTCACCAGGTGGATAGTTTCAGAAATAGATAAGTATAGTACTAATGAGAAATTGGCAAATGCAAAGCTAATTAGCCACAAAATAAAGAATTTAGGCCAGTTAAGACCAGACAAACCAAGGAACACTGTAACTGCGCATACTCCAAAGACAAAGTTGAAAAGTTCATATACGAAGAAGACCTTGGAAGCCTTCATCAGAGACCCCAGATGACTCCTGAATTGGGGAGGTCCAAGCACAGTGCAAAAGAACTATTTATAACCATGAGATCATACTATGTAAATTAGTCCCGGCTCATATGATGATGTTATAATGACATAGTAACACTAAGCAATACTTACTGTATAAATATACCACAGCACTTGACAAAGGTGGGTGAGTTAGGAGGAGAAATCCCTCTCACCTCCAGTGCTACAATAAACAAATACTTGCTCTATAGACACTGGTCTATGGGGTTTAATTTCCAGCCTATCTTTTGGGCATTAGGTTCCAACAATCCCTTTCTGCCAACAAGAGATTAACACTAGTGGATGAAAGCAAAAAAACCCAACCATTTATTGACAGACAGAGTGCCAACACAGCACAGGAAAAAATGGTAAATAAATGCTAGATATTGAACTGTCAAACCTTGCCCCCCTACACATCCACACGGGACCAAAAAAACCCAAACTGCCAGGGAAAGAAAAAAATAATGGCTGACCACGTGGCAGGGAGAAACAAAATGGAGCCAGCTTCTGCCTCAGGGATGAAAAATCCAAAAGGTTTACATAGCAGCTCAGGAAAAAAAAAAACCAGATGGGAACCTAGTGAATCTCTGATGTTGGTCTGTCATAGGTTAACAGTTTGGTTTTTTGGTTAATGGAATATTGCCCTGCCAGGACCTTGCACTTTGTTTTAGAAAGGACGGGGACCTATCAGGGGCCCGTTCTTTCTATTGGCAGGTGGTTTGACCACTGAGTTGAAGGCGACTTTTGGTAATACCCATATAAAGCTGAGTGTGCCCAGACCAACCCCTTTTTTCTCTTCCCGCCAGCGATAGGTAACAACTGGCCCCAGCAGCTGTTCTGAGGAGCAACCAGGCTGGCTAGGTCCCTGCCGCTTGCCCCTCCTGGGCGGGGAGGGGGGAAGTCAGCTTGAGGCCTGGCCGTGCCTCTGGGCCCAGCCGAGCCAGGCCTCCGGAGGCCGCTGCCCCACGAGCAGCAGCCCAGGCCAGCTGTGTCCCCTCTTCCCCTCCCTTGGCTGCCAACAGGGGGAGGAGGGGGCTGCAGAACGGCAGTGCTGACCGCATGCAGAGGCTGTGCCATTGAGATCAAGGGGTAGAAAAGAAGGCATCCACCAGCCTCGCCCATCAGCAGGGCTTTGAGTTTCCACAGCCAGCAGAGATCACATGACCACCGCAGGCCTGGGCAGATTTAACCCTTTCCTGGCAACATGAAGCTTTTAACACTTAGCTCTTANCCATTGAGATCAAGGGGTAGAAAAGAAGGCATCCACCAGCCTCGCCCATCAGCAGGGCTTTGAGTTTCCACAGCCAGCAGAGATCACATGACCACCGCAGGCCTGGGCAGATTTAACCCTTTCCTGGCAACATGAAGCTTTTAACACTTAGCTCTTACCAGAGAGAGAGAAGAGAGACAGAGTGAACATAGAGAAGACCATAACAGTCAGATGGAGAGAGTGAGTGAAAGACTAATTAGAGGAAGGATGGAGGAGTTGCCTGCTGGCTGGACTTTCTTATTGATCTATGGAAATTAACTCTATAGGTAGATTATCCTTTAAATCATGGGGAAAATATACATTTGGGGAGATGATTTGTCAATTTTTGAGCAAAGGTGTTTGTAATGGACTGAGTAATATTGCATTAGAATCTGTGATTCTTGTGGTCCCATGTGATGCCTGAACAGAGAGAGAGAGATGAGAAGCCCCCTGCACCAGTGAAAGAGAGAAGACATCTCTGTTCTTTGAGATGAAGAATTCTTTGCCTTTGAAGTTGCTCATTTTTAAAAGGTGACACCCCAGATGCCTGAGTTCCTATGACCCATAAGCAGTTTGGGAAACTGCTAATGGGAGGAGACCACATGGAAGCAGGTTTCCCCGGACGACTGTTTCTGTGGGAGTTCCGACTAACAAGAGAACTGTTCTAGGTTGTCAGTGGGGGAAAATTCCATGGTAAACTAAGAGAGACTCCTCACCTAAAGAATTGATGAAAGACTATATTCAAATGGTGAAACTGACTGAAAATCACAGGTTTTGTCTCTATGTTGTTTGTAGAAAAGTGAACACTTGTGGGGGGAAGAGAAGGGTTTTAAAGGTTTCATTTTTTTCTTTCCCTCTCTTTTTCTTCTTTTAGTGTATGTGTTAATAAAATCTATCTGTTTACTTTTAAGTTGGGCCTGTTTTGCCTTTTTCCTCCCAAATCCTATCTCCCAGAGGTAAAAAAGAGCAGACACTCAAACCATTACACTAAATTTGGCAAAACAGAATTTGGTGAACATGAAACCACTACATGGTCTCCTCCTCACAGCAGATTAAGCTGGTGGATTTGTTGTCCTTTCTCTTGTGGGTTCAGCTTTTCCAAGGTGTAGGGCTGGGATGTAGTAGCTCCTCAGCTCCCCACCAGTCCCCCACTTCTCCTGTCGACTCTTTTCTAGGACCAAAATAAAACTGAACAGTTCAGGAGGAAAAAACATCCACCAAAGGATTGTTGTAGCAGTCTCCAAGGCCAGGGAAAGGAAAAAACTTCTTGCCTAAGCTAACAAAAACCAAGCTGTGGGAATTGGGTGACTGGGGACCAAGAGCAGGTTGACCCTGGTCAACAACAAAGTGGGCATTAATCTAAGACTGTAGGAAATGAGATGCTAGGAAACAAAATATCTTGTTAGGTTATGGAGAGAAGAATGGGATTGTGGGTATAGTTATGTTAATGAAGTTGCACCATATAAGGTTATGTTCTGAGTTCTTGTATATGATCGGTTAATAATGTTTTACATATATGGCAATATAATTGTCCGTTGGTCCGTTGTCCAGGCTAAAGTCTATATATAGTTATGGTTGCCTCATTGTTGGGTCTTTTGAGATTGCCCCATACTGCATTCAGCTTATGTTCTTTTGTTGGCTCGGGCTATTTATTAAAGTTATTTTTCAGGCTTACTCAATCGTTCCCATCCCTATTTAAATTGCCACCCCAGCTGGTCCCATTCGTGTTGCATTGCCGGTGACACCCAGCTAGCTAAAGAACAAAGTAACGTCCATCTGCGCAAAACCATGGATGCCCGAGAGTGAGGCTTTGAAAAACCCTGCACAAAATCCCTAAAGTTCCCCCCTCCCCCAGCCCCACCTTAAAGCTACAGCAACCATTTCTGGGCATAAGGCAGATGATCAGGGAATAGAGTATCATCATAAAATCACCACAAGACAAATCCATATATCGTTCAGTATATTTTAAAAGATGCTGTCATATGAAAGTCCAGCACCTCACTTCAGTCCTGAAAAAATTTAACGCTTTTAAAATACAGAGTATTAGTTTCTTGCCTATTATCTAAAACAAAATTGCATTTTTTCAATAAGAATAAGAATGTGCATGCTGTATTTTGTTCAATGCTTTTGCAAGAAGAGTTTGTCACGTTGAAATCACTCTGGCTTAAGCAAGACTTAGGTGATAAAATACAAAACAACTTTCATTCTTCCAGTAAAATCTATGGGAAATGGGTGCCTTCTGAATTGAAGCCATACAGTAGTCTGAAAAAGTGAAATATTCATGTCGCAATTTTTACTAATTTATATTTCAGATGAAGTAATTTCTAAGACATGCTGGCTAGCAACGAATATATGAAAATATCATGAAAGTAGACATCATTGTTCAATTACCATAAAGAATTGTTACAAATTTTACACTACAAGTTAGTAGCAATTTTTCTGGTTTAGAGTTGCAGGTATATTTTCAGTGTAGTTATTTATATTGCGTCCTACCAGTTTTACTATGTTTCATTAAAGAGAAGTAGCTGTGTTAATTGTTAGTCTGAGAAGCAACTCAAATTAGGAGAGGATTCCTCTTGTCACTTAAATTAACTGAACAGAAGAGCAGAATACAGCAGTTAATTACTGAAATTTCCAAATTATGCTATAGGATAAGGTCTAATCATCAACAGTCAGGAAAGGGCTGTGTAAGCCTCCAGGGAAATTATAATATCCAATTCTGTTATTAGAGCCATTTTTACAGGAGATATGGAAGGATCTAATATGACCCTCTGATTATTATCCTCTACTGGGTTTGCAGCTGGGCAGTGCTGAAGTCCCAACAAGAAGGCTATGGACAATCAGAAGATACCTCAGGGCCTTGGGACAAATGGTTGAGGGATCTGGAGCACAAGCAGTGTTCTCTACCCTGCCAGTTGAGGGAATGATGGGAGTAGAAACAGGAAAATCGTGCAGATGAATACCTGGCTCCAAGCCTGGTGTCACCATCAGAATTTGTGTTGGTTTCTTTCAATCATAGATCTGACTGCTAGCAACAGATGGGGTCCACCTGTCTCAAAGGGGAAAAAAGGATCCTTGCACAGAAGTGAGCAGAGCTCCTTGAGAGAGCTTTAAACTAGATTGAAGAAGGAGGAGGATAAAAATCATGATCACTAGAGATAAGCCAGGGGGGGCTGCCACTGTTTGAGAGACTGTGCTGGCAAGGTCCTTTGGTTTGCTGTCTCAGTAGAGATAGGGGATAGAGATCCAGATGGCAGCAAGGATATAAGGGTTACCTGCTGTGTTAGAAATGCAGAAGCACCTGTGAATGGTCATGCAGGAATTAGAGCTTCTCCCCACAAGAAGGTGGCAGGATCAAAAGCCCAACTCAAGAGCATCTACACCAATGCACGCAGCATGGGCAACAAACAGAAGGAACTGGAAGCCACCGTGCATCAGCAAAACTATGACATAGTTGCCATCATGGAGACGTGGTGTGATGACTTGCACAACTGGAGTGCTACAATGGATGACTATAAACCCTTCAAAAGGGACAGGCAAGGAAGAAGAGGCAATAGGGTAGCCCTGTATGTTAGAGAGTGTCTTGACTGTCTAGAGCTTAATGATGATGTTGAAAAGGTTGAGTGTTTATGGGGAAGAATCAGGGAGAAGGCCAACAGGGCAGATCCCCTGGTGGGAGTCTGTTATAGACCATTCAAACAGGATCAAGAGACAGTCAAAGTATTCTATAAGCAGCTGGGAGAAGTCTCACAATCTCTGGCCCTTGTTCTCATGGGGAACTTCAACTTACCACATGTCTGCTGGAAATACAACACAGCAGAGAGGAGACAGTCCAGGAGGTTTCTGGAGTGTGTGGAAGAGAACTTCCTGACACAACTGCTGTGCCAACTAGGGAAGGTGCCCTGCTGGACCTGCTGTTTGTGAACAAAGAAGGACTCCTGGGTGATGTCATGGTTGGAGGCTGTCTTTGGCACAGTGATCATGAAGTGACAGAGTTTTTGATTCTTGGAGAAATAAGGAGGGATGTCAGCAGAACTGCTACATTGGACTTCCAGAGGGCAGACTTGGGCCTGCTTAGGAGGCTGGTTGAGACAGTGCCTTGGGAGGCAGTCCTGAAGGGCAAAGGGGTCCAGGAAGGCTCAATGTGCTTTTAAGAAGGAAATCTTAAAGGTGCCAGAGCAAGCCATCCCCACATGCCAAAAGATGGGCTGGCATGGAAGAAGACAGGCCTGTCTGAACAAGGAGCTTTTGCAGGAATTCATGGGAGAAAAAGGACCTTTGGAAGAAGGGGCAGGAAGCATAGGAAGACTACAGGGATGTGAGGTTATGCAAGGAGAAAAATAGATTGTCCAAAGCTCAGCTTGAACTTAATCTGGATACTGCCATAAAAGACAATAAAAATGTTTCTACAAATACATCAGCAACAAAAGGAGGGCCAAGGAGAATCTCCATCTTTTATTGGAAGTGGGGGGAAACGTAGGCACACAGTTTGTGGGGATTGGGAATGAGGCTGCAGCTGAGCCTCATCCCTAATGGGCTACAACTGTGTAGGACAGGTGAACAGTATTGAAGGCAAAGGAACATAGAATGCTGGGGTGTACGGACCAATCACAAACGGGTAGACAGGGCACACAGGTGTAATGCATGTAAGATGAAGGGTATAAAAGGCTGTACTGAAAGACAATAAAGTGCTGATGCTTGGAACCTTCTTTGGCATCCGTTGTACCTCCTCTGTCATCTGGTGACCCCGACGTGATCCTACGGTGATTTGGGCAGACTACTGTGGACCTAAGAGCAGTAAGACGGTGGAGCCCAGATGAACTGGGAGCCTGAAGAACTGAGCCAGGCAAACCAAGAGCCTGAAGAGCAAAACAAGCGGACCAAGAGCCTAAGACCAAAGCAGGTGGGACCAAGAGCATGAACGTCCGGATGACTTTCAAACAAACGCACCACCCCCAGATGAGCAGCTGGGAACTTAGGAATGGGGGCTTAGATATCGGCAGAGGAAGAGCCCATACTGGACATCCTGCTGCAAATATTACAAAGGAAAGGTATTAAGTGTGAAGAGCAGGTGCTACACACTTTGCTTATTTGGCATGAAAGAAATAGAGTGAGGCTACACACTTATTTGGTATGAAGGAGATGGGGTGAGGCTGTGCAGTTTGCATGTTTGGTATAAAGGAGGTGGCTTTGGAGCAAACATGCAAACTGCCTTTTTTATTAAAATGTGGGAGAGTACCAGGCAAAATTTCACTCGTGCTGCAGCCTGCCGCTCCCTGCAGGCATGGTGGAGCAAGCCCTGTGTCCCCCCACCAAAGTATGGCTGCAGTCCAACAGGGTCCTGGGGCAGTGCAGGGTACCCCTGAATGCCAGTGTGCGTGGCAGGACACAGAAGCGGCATCGCGGCAGCAGCGTCGCCTCCGAGGAGTGCGGGGGGAGGTTTGCTGAGTCGCTGCTCCATGAACACTAGACCAAAAGCAGTGTGAAGTTCTGAGAGGCGGAGTCAGAGCTGCACAGAAAGCATGTAAGAGAGGCTTGCAGTAACCAACTAATGCAACAAAAACTGAAAAAGGAACAAGAGAATTTATTAAAGCAACAGTGTGAGGTGGAGACTGAGTAGCTCTATTGTTCAGTACGGTGTGTTTGCTGGTGAAACATGTGCATTGTGTTTGTGAATTGCAGAAAGATTGAGACAACACAATACAAGGTGAAGCAGTTTGCAAGGCAAGTTGCTGCAGCTGTGCAGATCTTCAAAAGCTATTTTTGATGTGGGCAAAAGGGGAAATTCAAGCTTACTTAGCCTGAGAGACTAGTGGTTAAACAGTAGTTGTGATTTGAGGTAGAGCATGTTGACAATATTTAACTGTTTGTTGTTAAAAATTCTAATTTAAAATTTTATAAGATAGTAAACTAACTTGATTTAAGCGTAGCTTTCTCCCATTGAGCATACGAAAATTAAGTTTTCAAGTCAGTCATGTTTGCATAACTGCTGTTTTGCGCACCTTGTATTGTCTTTTCGATTGAGAATATTGTATTTAATATGTAGTTTAGTCATTTAGTAGGCAGCTTCCTCAAAAGGAAAATCAGTAAAGCAAGTAGATTATAACATTTACTGCAGTTAAACAGAATCAGAACTTGGTGTAGAATTACTTTTTTATAGGGAAATGTAGTACAATGCATTTTGCTATATTTGTCTTTCCCTAACTTTGACATATACATGTTTGTATACATAGCCGTAAAACTAATGCAGAGCTAGGGAACACTGAACAGTGAAAAAAGCAACTTACAGTGTCTTGGAATTCAGTACAGTATATGGATGATATCTTAGTCACTGCACCAACTGTAGAACAGCTCAATGTGGTAATGCCTGTAATGCAAGAGGCTTTAACAAGTTATGGTTTGTGTGTTGCTCCTGAGAAAGTACAATGACAAGCTCCCTGGAAGTATTTAGGGATGACAACCTTAGACCAAACTGTTGAACCTCAGACAGTGACTGTTCAGCACTCTATACAAATATTGCAAAAATTATTGGGTACAATTAATTGGATCAGGCCATTGTTGAGATTATTGAATGTGCTATTGGCACCACTGATTTATTAAAAGGTGATCCCTCCTTGTTATCTTCCAGGAGCTTGTCACCAGAGGCACTTGCTGCATTGAAGCAAGTAGAATTAGCAATAGAAGGGAAAAAAAGCTTGGAAAGTGGTTACCACCATACCTCTCAGTATATATATATTACTATCTCAGGACCACCCTGTGGGCCTCATAGCCCAATGGCATGACAGTTGGCACGATCCTTTGCATTTCTTAGAATGGGTATTTCTATCATATCAGCACAGAAAGACAGTTACCACTCACTCATGTTTCAGAGTTTGGTCGCCTTAAATATGTACATGTTTCTGTGGACACTTATTCTAAGGCCTGTTGGGCTTCTGTACATGCAGGAGAAAATGCAAGAGATGTGATCTCACACTGGTGTGGCACTTTTGCAGCCTTAGGTGTACCACGTGTTGTCAAGACTGATAATGGACCTGGTTATGTAGCTCAGCGCACCCAACAGTTTTTGCAATCTTGGAGTGTTCAGCATGTCCCTGGTATTTTGCATTCTTCAACTGGTCAAGCTATTATAGAACATTTTTATTCTACACTTAAAGCCTTTCTTCAAAAACAAAAAGGAGGAATGATAAGTGAAACCCCACAGGGAAGAGTTTGGAAAGCTGTGTTGTATCTTACTTTATGAAGTTGTATAGTTATTGATGTTGTTAAAGTTGTATAACTATTGATAGAATTATATAGCTGTTGATTTTGTTAATATCCTAATATATAGCCTTTAGCTTATTCTTGTATGTTCCTTTATAAAGTTGTACAGTTATTGATATTGTCAATATTCTAGAAGTGTAGGTATAAGGATTTTTGATGATATGTGATGTAGATTTGGGGAATGAATCAAGGTCATACATGGATGCATTCCAGAGCTAGTGGAACCTACACAAAAAGATACCTGTACCATGTTTGCTATTTCTTCTGCAAGGGCCCTGTAGAAGGATTTATTTAAAATATTTTTTTATTATAATTTAAATAAATTTATTTAAATTAAACACAGCATTTATTTAAAAGAAAAAAAAAAGGGGAGGGTAATTGTAGGCACACAGTTTGTGGTGATTGGGAATGAGGCTCCAGCCGAACCTCATCCCTAATGGGCTACAACTGTGTAGGACAGGTGAACAGTATTGAAGACAAAGGAACATAGAATGCTGGGGTGTACTGACCAATCACAAAAGGGTAGACAGGGCACACAGGTGTAATGAATGTAAGATGAAGGGTATAAAAGTCTATATTGAAAGACAATTAGGTGCTGATGCTTGGAACCTGTTATGTGCTGGACTTCCTACGCCCCTAACGTCTGGCCCTGGCCAGCTGTGGACCTTGGGGGGGGGGAGGAATCTGGGCTAGGACGAAGATAAAAGACAAAAGGCGCTCTTGTTCTTTGTGGTAAACAGTCCTACAGGTTTAATGTAGAACTCACACCTTAAAGTCCAGGATGAAAAAGAGGACGAGACCCCCCGTTTGGGGAGTTTTAAGCCCTAGGGGAGAGGGGTTTGTTGACCAATGGGGGCTGACCCAGGGGGAAGGGAGAGACAGAGGGTATCAGGTGAAGAATGTGCAAAGGTACATGGGAAAGTGCAACCAAGAAACACCCAGTGCAAAACAAACTAATTAGTTCAATACATCTCACCCTTGTGTGTTATAATAAAGTTGAAAGAAAGGCGTCAGGCCTACTCAGATGCAGAGTGAGTATTTGCCCACCACTTCTGATTTGCAAGCAGTTTTGCCTGCTCTTGGCCTGCAAGCTCTGCATGGCAGACTTCTGAGGTAGTAGGGATTAAAGCATTGAGGGCTTTTAAAACTAGGCAGCATAGGATTCTGAATGCTGACACAATTAAAAACAAAACAGCAAAAAACAACAGGGTTGTCTTAATTATCAAAGTCTACCACCCCAAGAGTCCCCAGCCTTTAAACATTCTGGTGAACCAGTCCTTGGATTCTTGCTTCATCTGTCCAACCATGCTTTTCAGTTCTTTGAGGACGGTGTGAACGTTGGGTGCTTTCGATGTTAAATTCATGCAACAGAGTCCCTCAAATTCCTGGCATTCATGTCCATGTAGCAGCAGGAGGAAGTCAATGGCAGCAGGGTTTTGGAGAGTTGCCTACCTGGTGATTTCCTCGTCTTCTAGAAGGGAGCTGATGGCAGTGGATGTTAAGTTTGCCTGTTTGACTACCCAGCACTCTAGGTGGCCCAATTCACCTAGAGCTTTGGCTGCTGCAACTCAGGGAAGGAAGAGGGATGCAGCAACTCTTTTTGATTTCGTCCAATGAAAAACTTCTGATTTACAATTTGGGTCCAAATTGTTAACGCTTCTCTTATGAATTCTGTTAGCCGAATTGTTTTTCCGAGTCCATTCGCCTATCATGGTTTGGTTGGGTGCCAACAGAGACGACTGCCCGATGGTACATGGCCCTCCTAGAAGCCGGAATGGGATGCCTGCCCATGCCCGATCTCCACANTGGTTTGGTTGGGTGCCAACAGAGACAACCACCTGATGGTACATGGCCCTCCTAGAAGCCGGGATGGGATGCCTACCCATGCCCGATCTCCACAAATTAGGAATAAACCCTTAGGGAGGCTCTTGGGGTGTGAATGGTATGGATTGTCTACTGCAACATGGCTCAGAATATTACACCAATTTCTTGC